>JAYGXS010000254.1:0-36776 GCA_036362985.1 Ligula intestinalis
AAAAAGCAAAGGTTAAACGAAAACATAAATCAAGTTTTAGTGTAGATAAGCGTCCACTGAGGGAAGGAAGAAGGCTGCTAGATTAAGTGCAATGATATGCCGAGCTGTAGAACCAAAGTCTCACCAACTAAGTGATCTATCATTGCAAACTCATCTACAATTGGTCGGTAAAAAGCAGCGGACGTATTTCACACACCGTTAAGCTTCTTTTTTTAGCACACAAAGGACAGCAAAACAAAATCGAAAGAACTACTATTAACTTTGATGAAAAACCATAATCTGGACGAACGCAAAGGAATTTGAATATTTACAGGATTCGTTGGCCAGAAAAATTCGCGAATCCAACCTGAGCAATATAAACAATATCAAGGAAATAAAACAGAGAGAAAAGCTTTGCTGGAGCAAATGTGCCCAGCTTTCTAATGAAACGGCAAAAATTACGTGATCTGTTCGAGGTACGATCACGCGTGCTTAAAAAAAACATTCCAAGCTCTAATCTTTATGAAATTAGCAGTTTAAACCACATCAAAAAGGCAACAATCCAGCATATTGGATGTATAGACCAAAACACAAATACAAAGATAGTGGAAATTACGGGATATCCAAATGGAATAAACGAAGTCATAAATCTAACTGGTGTGATGGATGCGAGAAGAGTATAAATATACTTCGGTGATGAGATAAAATTCACATGTATTATAATGATGCATCATGCCGGGTAAAATGGTAACAGCTTGCAATTTGTTCGATGCAACTCATGACCTGCATAAAGCTAACTTATGATTGTTAAAAAAAAACAAAAAGATAAAAACAGTGGAATTTGTAAAATCAGAAACGAAGGGCTTGATCTTAAGGTATTAAATACGCATGCAATGAAAGCATAACAAAGTCTGCATTAAGCAAATGTTTAGAAAAGGGAATTTTTTTAAAGTGGATTTTTTAAGTACAAAAACGCACCTCATCTGTAATATTCGAGGTACTAATTTGCAGCAAATTCATAATTTCAGAATCTTCGGCAGACATTTTTACAAAAGGAATCCAAAGATACACTCTTGGGTTAATATAAAACCAAAACGCCAAACTATATAATCAAGCTGGACGCTGATTTATTTAGCGGAAGTTCACCTACACCGCCGAAAAGAAAGCTCAGATTTATTAATTAATTATATGCGATATAACAACTATAGTTGCTGACGTGATTTAGTTTTTTTGGCAATTTCAGAGAACCTGACGTTCAGTTTAACTTTTGAAATCAATTTATCTGTTTAAATGCTATCCGAAAAATGTAATCTGTCTAATATATAGGGATGTAACTGGTTAGATAACTTGCTGTGACTCACTTCATATATATTCCTCGCTCACCGTGACTGTCGGTCCTCCCGAAAAATTTGTCAATACATCTTAAAATGGTGCAATTGAAGAGTATGACATTGCTGATCTTTGAAGGTTGTGAATCCGTCAGCTGACAACGATCAAACGCTTGCCGATGAAAATCTGGCTGCTTCGGAATTGCGGTTCTGTAGGTGTGAAGGGAAACTGAACGCGCTATGAACTTTTGCCAGCCTTTTCTCGTCTCCAACAAAAATCACTCAACGTACCTTACTTTCTGACACACACTTGTATTGACGTTTTGAAGAAGTTTTTTTTTTCAGGAATAGCTCAGTCCCTGATGTACTATATAGACTGGAAAATCGGTGTCATCCACGATTGAGTCCTTACTTGGTACGTGAAAAACTGCCTAAGTAAATTCGGGTTCCTTAGGGAAGATTAATTTGAAGAACTCAGTGCATAATTTTTCCAACAGCCAGGGACCCTTTGATTGACACCAGCATGTCAACATATCGAAACATCTTACGAATGCTGACGCGATCATCGATGTCACAAGAACAATCAGGGCCATTTTGTTCAGGGCATACTTTGTCAAACAGCGAGGGCCTCCTTGTTACGAACGAAAAAAATCAACAGACTGATACAGATTACGTACGCTGATGTGATAATCGGTATGCAGACCACAGACTTGGCATGTTTTAAAAAAGTTACAGGTTGCTACAATGTGAGATGGTCCAACGGAAGTAAAATGCAAAAAGTTTACTATTCCCCTTTTTGACGTTATGATTGATTATGACTTGCTGATGACTGCTTGTGAGCCACAAATGGTCATTCCCGTCTCCCTTGCGTTTGTCTGTTCTACATTATAATCAAGTACTTCAAGTCGCCAAAGGACAGCAAGTTATTTTTCATTATCGCTTATTATATCAAAATTGCCGCCATTCTTACGACTCTATGCAAACACCTCCAAAACCGACCAGGAGGTGGGGTTGTCGTGTATGTCAGAACTGAAATCTCTGTTGTAGAAAGAGAACACACTCTAGCCCTGGAGTATGAGTCCGTCTGGTTAAAGATCAAGAAGGCGAATTCACAGAACCTTGAATTCCTGGCCTTTTATCGGCCACCAAACATTCTGAGCGGAGCCGACGACTCACTCCTTGGTCTGGTGAAAGAAGCTGCTAGCTACCAGGAGGTTCTCATCGTTGGTGACTTCAACGCCCCTGCAATTGAATGGAACAACCTGACAGTTGAGGCGGCGGCAACTTCCTTTAGTTCCAAATTAATGGATCGCACGCTTGACCTGTCTCTAGTTCAGAACGTTAAGGGCATAACCAGATTTCGAGAAAACCAGAAGGCTACTTGTTTGGGTCTCATTTTCACGAAGGTATTATCCTACATAGATTAAGTGCATTCAAGTGCTCCGCTCGGTAAAAGTGATCATACGACGCTGATGTGGGATTACTCACTCCATACTCAACGGCTGTGGAAAACGAAGGACCAGCTAAACATGTGGAACGCAGATTTCAATTCAATGAAGAATGCACTATCAACCGTGGATTGGGACTGCCTACTCAAGGGGGATCCGGAGAAGGATTGGAGATCACTCAAGAGGGTTGCATTAGATCTGCTTAAGCGCTTTTGTCGAGTCAAGGTGACCAGACGACTAGTCGTCCTGCCTGGTTGACGAGAGACCTTAACAGGCAACTGAAGAAGAATAATAGGAAATGGAAGTTATTCAGGAAAACTGGGTCGCCAGTTCACCTCGAGGAATTCCGACGCCAAAGAAATGCAGTAAAAAAATCAATTCGCCAGGCCAGGAAAAACTATGAATCGAGAATTCTCCAACAGGCCGAAGAAAAGCCCAAAATTATATTCCGCTATATTAACAGTAGATTAAAAAACAAGGATCCTGTCGCAGTACTTACGAATGATGATGGCAGAGAAGTCGCTGAGAATGACGAGAAAGCCGAGTACTGTAGATGGTTCTTTGCCTCGGTGTTCACTAGGGAAACCGAGCTTCATTTTGATCATTTCAACAGTGCTGTTGCAAACGGTGGTCCAGTACTTCATTATCTACTATTTCCAACATCTGTAGTTGAGAGGGAGCTGCAGAGCCTCAAAGAAGCAAAGTCATCCGGTCCAGACAATATACTAGCCAAGTTCTTGAAAGAATTTGCAAGCGAACTCTCAGAGCCCCTAGCACATACATTTCATTCTTCATTTGAACTACGAAAACTGCCATCTGAATCGAAAACGGCAAATATTTACCCGATATACAAGGGCGGAGCCCAAACGAAGGTCAACAATTACCGGCCCGTCAGCCTAACTTGCATTTTTTGTAAGGTGATTGAAACGCTAATTAAGAAGAAGACAATGGAGTTCTTGGAGGAGAACAATTTACTGTCAGGGCTCCAACACGGCTTCAGAAAGATTAATTCTTGCCTTTCCAGCCTTCTACTCTCCACTGATCAGTGGACTCGCGCACTAGATGAAGATGGTAAGGTTGACGTTATCTATACAGATTTCAAGAAGGCATTCGACAGCGTCCCACATAAGCGTCTAATGTATAAATTGTCAGAAATTGGCATAAGAGGAAACCTGCTGGCATGGATCACATATTTTCTCACAGGGTGATCGCAAACTGTGTGCATCGGTGACTCAAAGTCAAACCCTACATCTGTTCTGAGTGGCGTCTACCAAGGCTCTGTCTTAGGGCCAAAGCTCTTTATTATCTATATCAACGACTGTGTCAACGACCTGGGTTGCAGCGATATCATGTTTGCCGACGACGTCAAACTCTGGAGAGCCATCAGGTCTGACGCCGATAGGAAAGCGCTTCAAGAGAGTCTCAATCGACTTAGCTGCTGGTCCGCTCGTTGGCTTTTACACTTCAACATAAGTAAGTGTGCGGTTTTAAGTCTCCGTACTAGAAGGACCGATGAGGAGAACGATTCCTTCCAATACCTCCTCGATGGACACCCGCTTTCAAATATGAACGAACAAAAGGATCTCGGTGTTCTAATGAATTCCTCAATTAAAGCATATACTCAGTGTGTAAAGGCAGCTAAACACGCGACACAGGTGCTGTTTGCGATTAGGCGGGGATTGATCAACATTGACACGGAGCTCTTCAGGAAAACCTACGTAGAGTTTTTTCAGTTCCACTTGGAGTATGCTGTCAAGGCCTGGCGTCCGTGGTTCAATAAGGATTACCTGCACCTGGAAGAGTGCAGGCGAGGGCTACGAAGATGGTCAAGAATCTTGGTCATCTGCCTTATGAAGACAGACTGACCGAACTTGATCTCTTCTCTCTCTCAATTATAGGCAACTCCGCAGGGAGCTCATACAAGGCTACCGAATTTTTAGAGGACAAGACAGTTCCCTACAATTTGATGATTTCTTCAAATTGGCTCGGACTGACCATCTGCGAGGTCATCCTTTTAAACTACAGAGGAAACCGGTCCGTATCGACGTTCGACGAAACGCCTTCTCTCAGAGGGTCATTGGAGCGTGGAACGGACTCCCGGAAGATGTGGTCCTCTCAGATACTGTTAAAACTTTTAAACACAAACTTGATCCTCATTTGCTGAGAAACAGTGGCAGATATAATGAACAAAGTGTCAGTAGCAGCACTTTGCAACTGGCTCACACTTATCGCTGATGCTAAGCCTATATTTGTAGATTTGTATTCTGTACTATTGTTACGGTGGACCTATTATGCGATTTTGGTTATGAATAGGGAGCTCAAGGGCGAAAGCCTTCTTCCCTTAATAATGTGACTTAAAGTGACTTGAATGCAGCTTATGAATGCTGAAGCGAAAACCATGTGGGGCTGTATAAGCGACAGTTCCCCTGTGGAGTTCAATGATGGGCACCACATGCTCCAATAAGCCGCAGCAAACGCTGAAGCAAGCCGCAGCAGACACTGATGTGAGTTGGGCAAGCGACACGAAAGTGACAGCAAGCAGAAGCAAGGCAGAGAACTATGATGAGGGAAACCAGGAGTTTAGGCAGACTAGTGCAGTATCTGCCCGCTCACTCACCACTCCTACCTCCGTTTCCGGCTTAAAGAAAAAGTCAACAAGACCGGGGATGAGGGAGGGTGTAGTTGGTTGGCGCAATAAACACTCAGCAATCGCACACATCTCGCTAGGCATGCTCCCGCCTGCGTGTTTGCGTCATTAAGGCCACATTAAGAGGGAGCCATTGCAGCCTGACTCTCAGTCCTCCCACTCCTTCCATACTCACACACAAACACACGCGTACAAAAGTAGCTGCAACGTTGGGCGCCCGAGTTTCCCCTTAAATTGGCAAACCCTCCAAGCCACGGCTTTTATCGCACCGTAATAGATTCAGACGAATTCAGATTTATTATAGGGAGGAGATAAACGCGCCGAAGATCGACCTCACTATCTCTGCCACCGCAACGTGACCGCCTAGCTTTCGGACACCTGAGGTGGGGCATGAAATCCAGTGGGAGCGCGAACGCAATCACCGAAAGGGAATCAGAAGTGAGAGAAAGTGCCAGCACCTTCCAGGCCGCAGGGACAGTGGTTGGCTGAGGACTGGCGTTGCATGTGCATACAGACCATTGGACCTCACAATGGTTAGAGCAGCCCTGCATGCAGCCTGGGCCAACACCATCCTGAGAGGGGTTACCAGTCAGTCATCGACTGAAAGGCTCCACCCATGCTCCTTTGCCGGTTGGCGTTCGTGGGCGGGGATGAAAAGAGAAAAAGAGACAACTGTTGAACATTGCAATTGTGGGCGTGCACAAAGAAGAAGAAGAAGAAGAAGAAGAAGAAGAAGAAGAAGAAGAAGAAGGAGGAAAAAGAGGACGGAGAAAAGTAGAAAAATGGATGAAGAAGACGAAGAGAGTGAAGGAGGGAGATAGGGAGAGGAGGCGAGGATGGGAACGCAGACAGGCTGAGAGAGAGAGGGGGGAGGAAATGAAGTATGAAGGAACAATGAGAGCAAAAGCTCAGTTAACCTTGCAACGGAGAGTCTTCAGTAACTACTGAGGCTGATGTTTGTGCTAAAGAGAGAGCTGAAGGCGCGGCAATAATAAGTGTGAGTGCGGTAATGGAGCGAGTAATATAACTACAGTATGGTATGGATACGGCAAACAGAATAAATCGAATAGTCAAAAAGTCTAGTGTTAACTGGAATGATGTGACGGGTTACCCGGGAAAGGAGGGTTACCCGTTAGCCAAGCTGCAGGCTACCTGGCGCGTCCACAGGTGGCGGGTAATGGCGCAGCCTTCAGTGAAGGTTAGCCGCGAAATAAGCAGGCTCCCGGGTCTGGGGAATAAGCAGTCATGGACACAGCAGCGACAGTGTTTCCAGGGCGCGGTGGGCTGAGGTCTGGCACGCCGACTGCCTTATAACATGCTGCAAGGCCAAATGTGATATGGCAAGCGTAAACCGCCGTTTAATAGGTTTGTTTGCCACCAACACCACTGCTTTGTGGTAAGGTTCTTAAGCAAAAATGCATGAGGAGGTAACCTCGAACTTAGAATCCTAACGGCCATTGCGGACCCACTTGTATTCAAAATTCACAAGAAACCTCATTAACATGTCAACTAATGATTTTACGACCCATGCTACGGCGTCCGCGGGAACCGACGCGCTCAGCAATCCTTGTCCGGTGGTGTGGGCGAATAATGTGCAAGCTGGACTGCTAAACAAAAAACTGACTTTTGTTATTATATGCTGGAATTTGCGAACATTTCTGGAACCTGTTACTCAAAGTCTGACAGCGCACAGTCTCCTTGAATATCACGTGGATGTTTGTTGCTTGGCAGAGGTCCGACTCCCCGACTCAGGCGTCCGAGAACACAAAATCCCGGTGGTCGATTCTCATTTCACCTCGAATCACATCGGTCCGAATGACTCATCTGGTAGACACGGTGTAGCTATTGGCCTTTCGGAAGAAGCTAACCGTGCACTACTAGCATAGGAAACAGTCAACGATCGAATGGCCTATTTTTGACTAAAAGGCCATTTTACGAACATCTTGGTCGTATCTGTGTATGCTCCTATGTCGGTGGCTGAACAGCAACAAAAAAATTATTTCTACTCGCAACTGCAGGAGACAGCCGAATGACTCTATCACCGAGATCTACTAATTGTTTTAAAGTGGCTGGAATGGCCGAACTGGGCCCGGTAACCCGGTCTTTTTGGGCTTGGCTCTCGAACGGAAAATAGGGAGGGGATGCTGCAGTTTGCCAAACAGAACCGACTGTTTGTTACCAACACATGCTTTCTGCATCGTCACAAACGTCTACTGACTTCGTATTCGAACGATGGCCGTACCGCCAAGCGGATCAATTACATTCTAGTTGGTTCACGGTTTCGCTGCTGGATCCACGATAGCAGGTCGATGCGAGGTGCCGAAACTGGTAACGTCCACGGGTCTGGCCATGTTCTCTTTTGCAAGCACCTGAAGGTTCACCTCTTATCTGTGCCCAAACTGCCACGTGCGAGACGCCTTGATATCGCAAAGCTCCGGCAAACATACACAACCGAGGCTCTTAGCACAGAAATCTAGTCCCGTCTTTTGACCCAGGTTGAGATCGAGGGCAGTAGCATGTGGCCATCACTGAAGTCATCCATCTATGTGGCAGCTGAGATGATTCTCGGATTCACTCAGCGCCGCCGCAGTGACTGTATCAGCGGAAGAACCCTGCAGCTATCTGTCGACACGATTTGAGCCAGGTCTGGGAACGATGCCTCCTTCCGCCAACTTCAAAAGCTGACAGTAAAGTCGGCTAGAGATTATCGGCAGAAGTATTGGTCTGAAACGGTGACTTCTATCAGCAGGCTTTTAATGTTGGTGACACCTGAAAATTGTACCAAATCATACGCCAGGTTAGTTGTAAGCCCCCGAAACTTTGTGATTCTGTTCGCGATGTAAATGGATAATTTATTGCCGAAAACTCGGCCAAGGTCGATCGCTGTCATGAAGACTTCGAGCACCTACTCAACTTTGACGAGCAACCCGTCACACTCTCCCTCTCCTCAACAGCGGAGTTTCAATCCTCTCCTACCTACGCAGTGTCGTGTGGCATCCTTTCCGCAGATGAAGTAACCGATGCAATGCAGAGGCTACGCAACAACAAGGCGTGCGAAGAGGACGTTATCCCTTCAGAAATCTACAAGTCCTTTGTCGACACCCTTGCTTCTCGGCTCCATTAGGTGATTGTACAGGCGTGGCAAGAGGAGACCGTTCCAGATGACTGGGGCTCAGGTATCCTTGTAACTGTCCACAAGACGGGAGATAAGACAAGATGCAAGAACCACCTGTTTTACTACAAAGTTCTTCGCTGTTCTTCTTCTTAGGCACTTCCAGTCTGTACGTGACTCCAGGACACGACCCAACCAAGCAGGATTCTAAGCTGCGCGTGGATGTGCGGATCAAATATTCACACTGAGGCGCACTCTAGAATTCCGCCATATCTACCAGCAACCGACAGCCGTTTGCTTCGTTGACTTTGCTGCCGCATTCGATTCCATTCATCGTGAGTCCCTGTGGCGGATAATGGAACTGGATGGAGTGCCGACCAAACTGATTGTGATTATTATGGCCTACTTTCGGTCTACCACCGCACGAGTCCTGGTCCAAAACAATCTCTCTTAGTCGTTCGATGTCTGGTCTGGTGTCCATCAGGACTGCAACCTTTCGCCCATTCTGTTTAACTGCGTCATTGACTGGATTCTCGGCAAAGCCCTACATGAAGAGGACGGTGTTGAACTTGCACCCGGACGCGGACTAACTGATGGTAACTGCACCGATGATATTGCGCTGTTAGCCTCAAACTTTGATGGCCTACAGTCAGTAGTGCCGCGGTTAAATGAGATCGCTATGACAGTAGGCATGTCCATAAATTCCGGAAAGACGAATTTGTTTTCGAGCTGCATCCCTGACTAGGAAAAGGGACCCCTGTTGACGGGGACTGGAATGGCCGGACTGGGCCCGGTGACCTGACAAACAGCCACTTTCTTGGTCGTTTTCGGCTTGGCTCTCGAACGGAAAATAGGGAGGGGATGCTGCAGACTGCTTTAAATACCTCAGGGTGAGGTCTCTAACATATCCCCCTGCTGTGAGATTCAAATCTCAGAACCCTTAATTTTTCACTCACTTGTATTCAAAAAGAAATAAGTCGTCTTAAAAATTCACAATCAGTAGGAACTGATTACATGCCAAACTCACTCATCAAACAATTGAGAGATTTCCCACCCTTACTGAGTAAGTTATTTTCAGTGTTTTTTGAGAATGGCTTTTTCCCGGACTACAGGAAAACTTCTATTATAATTCCCGTATTTAAATCTGGTTCCCGATCAGATATTCACAATTATCTCGGTGTTCATAAAACGCCCTTTCTGGCTAAACTCTTTGTAAAACTAATTGCCAAAAAAATTACAGATTTCTGCATCAATTATAACGTTCTCAGCTCCTCACAGCATGGCTTTTTACCGGACTGATCTTGTGAAACATGCCACATGTCTTTTCTTAATCTACTTACTTCTCTTCGTAATGATCATCTATCTGTGGTAGTTATCTTTTTTGACCTTAGTAAAGCATTTGATAAAGTTTCTCACAAAAGGCTCCTAGCCGAACTAGAGGCTATGGGATTTCGTACTCCACTTACTGACTTCATCAGATTTTATCTTTCAAATCGACAACAAAAGTTTTTGTGGGATCCTCATACTCTACTCCTACCGCAATTTTGAGTGGTGTCCTTCAAGATACAGTGCTAGGTCCTCTGCTCTTTTTGCTTTATATAAATGATATCTCATTGAGTGTTAAACTCTCCCAATCTTATATTCATGCGTATGATCTCAAGTGTGTTTACTCCTTCTCTAACTCTACGGTCGCAAGATGCATTGAACAAATTCATTCTGATCTGAACGCTCTTTCGGCGTGAAGCTCAACATGGCAGATGGAGTTCTCACCTTCTAAGTGCCGATATATGTGCTTTGGGCCTGAAAGGCTGCCACAACCTCTTATTTTTCAAGGTTACCCAATGACTGAATGTTCCAGTATCAAGGACCTAGGATTAAGCTACACCTTTCTCACGCCGATAGAATTAGTGCCAAAGCCGCACAGATTTGCGGCTTTATCTCTTATAATTTCTATCTTCCTGAAAGAAATTAAGACTTTATCGTATATTCGTGCTCTCCATCTTAGAATACCGTTGCCCCTTTTTCGGTCGCATGAATAAAGGTAGCCGTTCAAAAATTGAACAAATTAAAAAAAAATCACACGAAAACTGCTGTACCCGACAGCTTCTAATATTTGCTACTCAAATAGGTGTCAATTAACAAAAATAAGGTTCCTTTGGGCCAAGAGATTGGAAGCAGGCTTTTTGTCTCCTTTTTCGGCTTAATAGTTGCACAGATTTACCCAGGACTTCTGTCATTAACCGCGTCAGCATTCCCTACAACCTAAGAAACTCGGCACTTCTTATATTCCCTGCTGCAGCTTCCTCATATAAACGCTCATTTTTTTGCTTCCAGATATAGCTTTCTTTGAAATAACTTGCCAAACGAAAATAGGTCGTTAACTAGACTGTCTGCTTTCAAACAGAGACTGCACATTTATCTTAACACTGACTCTATTAACCTTCTATTCTCCTCATCTTTTCCGAGCAGCTTTCTTCATGACCCCGAGAAAGGACCATCGGGAATTTAGGAGATCTGCTTGAAACTATTCTCTCTGCCTCATGTCCCCCGAGAACCTATATGTTTCCATTAACCACCGCTGAATCAAACGAATCCACGCGGAAGTACTCAATCTAAAATGATGCAGTTTCGTTGAATACTCACCTTCCTCAGACCACCCACACCTATTTCTGCTCTACTACTATCTTTCTAAGCAGTTTTTTTTCTCTTGCACACTTTTTGAACATGAAGGCCCGTTGAACACTGTCTCCATTTTAACTGTATGATTTTTTTTACTGCCATAAATTTTCGTTTTTAGTTAAAAATTACCTGCAAAACATTGCATAATGTTGCCCCAAAAGGGCAATTTCTGCTGACATTATTACGACTTTCTACGTCTACTTGCACATATTGTCAAAATTTTTTTGAATTTTTTTTTTCAAAATTAACTTTTTATAGATAGTGCCGTACTGGCGCTGAAAAATATAAATTCCAAATTCCAAATGGACAGAGCAAGGACGACATTGTCTCCCGTACCTTTGCTGCTGGCTGGGATTTCTCAATCCTTCGAAAGTGCCTATGGATACGACGTGACATCTCCATCGCCACGAAGATTCGTGTAAAACGTGCATCCATCCATCCAGTCCTCCTCTATGGATGTGAATACTGGGCTGTGCGCGCTGAAGATGGGCGAAGACTGGAGGTCTTTGACCACCAGTGCCTGAGGACGATCCTGCGAGTTAAGTATAGCGACTTCATCTCAAATGAGACAGTTCGCATCCGCTGCGATCGTATCACGATGATATCTCAAGCCATTCAAGAAAGACGACTGAGGTGGTTGGGACACGTTCTCCGTCGTCAGCCCCATGAGCTTGCCTATGCTGCCCTCTACCCGGCACCGCTACCCACCTGGAAACGTTGAAGAAGAGGGCTCCTGAGGACTTAGCTAAACACCGTCAGTCAAGACATGGAAGGAATTCTTGGACCTTCTATCTTCGGCCTCCGTCGCTGGAGAAGGGACTGGGTGGAGCTTTCGAGATCCACTGCCGCCAATCGCCACGCATGGCGAGGTACCGTTCGTGACATCACTGATGCTGGCTAGATCAGGCATGATCACAGCCATAACAAGCACAAGAAGATGTGGCCTATGAAGAGAAGTGTGAAGTTGTGGATCGTTTCAGTACGCATGCACTCTAAAGGCGCCTCAGCACGATTCAGTCCAGGTGGCGTTACTCCCTGAACGATGATACCATTTATCAGAATATTAAGCCGCCCTCCACCCTATCTCATAAACTTGTGGCGCAAGCTAGCGATGCAGCTACATACATCGATTATCTGAATTTTCCATACCGTCGTATGAGAGGCAAGCAATCGGAAACATCCAACAGCGTGTTTATTCGCCTGGGATTCGATAAAAAAGCGGCTGCACAGAACACGAGTATGCCAATGTTAAGTTGAGGGCGGAGTTAAGGGACAGAAATAAGCAAAGTACTTCAGGAAAGGACATGCTATCCAATACGGTTATTGCCAAGAGTCCGACACTAAGTTAGGGTGACGACATACATGTCCTGGGAAAAGCGATACTACCACTTAACCAAGGTAATTGATTCTAGACGGAGGTATTATTGGGTAGAAAAAAGCAAGACAGTATTCTACAAATTCATCAAGAACAGCCTACATTTACCGAGGGGAAGAGGCGTTTACCTAGGTTCCCGACAAACTTAACGACACATTCGTGTGGTGAGGCAATTAGTGAGTAGGGTTAGGGCTGTTGGTGGTGGGTGTGTGTAAGGTAATGGGTGTGTCGACATCATTGTCAATGCCGCTGTCGTGAATGCTCATATGACCAAGTAGGCCTATGTGCTGAGCAAATGATCGGGGCAGTGTGGGCAGTAAAGGCGACGGTCTCGTGTGCGTATTGTGGCTACAGGCAGTAGTTCACCAGTCTCTGTGCGATGGATTCGCAGTTGGCCGACTAGGCCGATGTGTGAGGTAAATTTGCGAATGCAGTGAGGTCATATCAGGACCTCAGAGCTGGTGGAGGGTTCAGATGTGGCGATGCGAGTTGTGTCGGGCAGCAATGTGTTGGAATGTGTTAAGGAAGTTGCGGCTGGGTTGAAGTCGGTGGATGCAGGCAACGAGGCATCAGTGGCGTCGATTATTGCCATCGAGGTGGAGGGTAGAGAAGGGTCAATTGGAATGTTTGATGTCGTGGACGTGGATGCTGTCGGAGGAGGGTTGCACGGCTTCCGGGGTGACCGACCAAACCAATGCATGCATGGAAGCTGCGTTGACAGCGTGGGCACGTTAAGAGGGCTTGGGTGGTGGCAGTGTGTATCCGCGGATTGCTAGAATTGCGTGCCGTCTCTTTTGCCTCGGCAACAGCGATCCGGCTGGCTTCGGAAATCTTGGCGCCCGTTTTAACCACTTAATTGCACGCAGATAGGTCCTGTGCTAGCAACTCCCAGTTCATCGTGATGATTTTGAGACGCTTCAAGGACTTCTTCAGGGTATTATTACAACGTCTCTTCTGTCCTCCTTTGCGATGAGTACCGACAGCGATATCACAAAAGAACAGGCGCTTGAGTAGCCCTCAATCACTCATACGTACCACATGACCACTCCAGCGCAGTTGTATCTGTCTGAGCAAACAAGTACCCTACAAGATCACAGTCGGTATTTCCCCTCGCTCCTCCCCCATCAATTACGATCTAGGATATTGTGGCTGCAACCGTTCGTTAACAATTTTTTTTTGCACCGCTGGAATTATTTTTCTGGCGTGGACGATCTTTTGAAGTAGGAATTTAAGAAGATTTTGTTTTCCAACCAATTCTATCGGGACGCAACCTCTTTAAACCGAACACAACCTCTTCAAACCAGCAAATTTGCGGCATAGTAAAAGAAATCGTCAAGATCAGAATATTCTCGAGACCTTCAAAGGCTGAGTCGTTTCCCAAAATTGAATACACTTTATCAAATAAATTTAAAGTCTTTATTAAAAAAAAGCTCAAGTATTTGTTAAGTTTCCTCTGATTATTTGTCGTAAGTCATAATCTGAAAAACATATCAACTGTTTTGTTTTTCTGAACGTAATAACTAATACAGTTTGCGAAGCAATTTTAAGAGATTTTCACAACCAGCTGCGGTAAAATCATAAAGGCTGAATTTTTATAAATCATCTTACATTTAAAGCAGATATTTTATAAAAATTATGAGAACGAAATTATAGCTCATCGTAAGATATCTGCCTCCAGACCCAAGCGGTGCCTGACCACGCCTATTAGTCAATGCCTTTATATCAATATGCAGTCCATTTTCAAGGCTAAGCAAATTGATTTATCCGCATTACAGATCTGTAATGACATCATGATGAAGTTTTGTTTTGTTCTGTCAATACCGGGTAACCTGTTTGATGGTAAGTTATCAGATGTGCCCTCAGAAGATTGTAAAATGTAAGACTCCCTCGTCTCTCTTATAACCACGGAAGCTTTAACTTCATACAAAAATGCCTCCATATTACGTCGCCCTTTGGATACTGCGAAAAATTTCTATGTTTGGGTTGTTTCAACTACAAAATTACAGACGTCAAACGCCTCCAATTGCGTAGCAAATACCCGCCCATCCTAGTTAAATTGTTTTCACCGATCGAGGTGGACTCAATCTTTGTTCAACGAGGTCGCATTTCCCGATATTTAGAAATGACTAAAAGTTTCCTCTGTCGAGATCTTTCACCAATGGAGCGAAGAAATACGGCTCTATAGTCCAATAGACCAATGACTTCTCAGCCTACTATTCCTAAATCTGTTTGCAGTCCAGATATGGTAAATGTTCTCGCTAATCCTCCCCCCGCATACCTGGCCGTACACCCACTTACGTCAGTGCACCCTTTATCCCTGCCTCCCAGAAGTCTATTCATAGTCCCATAACCGTCAGTAAACCTGCTTTCCCTACCTCCCAAATGTCTAGTTATAGATCCATAAATATCAGTGCACCAGTTAGCCCATCCCTCTTGATGTCGGGACCGTCAAGGCCCGCCGCTCCGTCATATACTACGATTAATACTAGTCTAAATACATTCTCTGTCCAATGATTGATAAATTCCGCCGCCTCTAACTCGGCAACAAGTTCATCAAGAATGTCGCCAACACCGTCGAAAGCGTTTGGACTGAGCGCTTCACCACCACAACCCTGCTCATCTTTTGGCCGTGGGAGTCATATTATTCCCCCGTATAATGCGTTATTGAAAACGCCAGGCCCGAACAAAGAAAAATTTAATTTGCACGGCAGATACTCAAACTGGTATAGTTTTAAATCCAATCGGAGTTGCCGTACAGGACATTCACCAATCCTTACGCGAGCAGCCCCAAAACTAATTTTATGTACCGTTCCCCCCTATCAGTTCCTTTACCCATCTTCTTCCACTCAAACCTGCTAACTTCTGCATGTATTCTCGCCTCCCCCCATTCCTTCCAAACGCCCCAGAAGCTTATTTTGGTTTACCATCTCCCCATTTTTCCCTGCAAGAAAGCGAGGCCCCTAGATATCTCAGACCTTATCAGCCATCCATTGTTGGCTACCCGTATGCTTACAGCTCCATACCCGTCAGTACTTATTCCACAAATAATAATGGCCTACAGTTTGCCTACCTACCCTCAAATTCTTTTTTATGAATAACGATAGCCATAGTCCTGTCACTTGAAACACACTAGATGTCATAGTACTTAATGCCAGGTCCGTTATAAATAAAAAGGCTCATTTTTGAGCTATCGCTTTCGAGATGATGCCCGATGTTATATGCATAACTTAATCTTGGACGCATCATTTCTGACTCCTCCATTACCATAGACGCGTATGATTTCTATCGTCAAGATCGCATTAATAAGCGTGGTGGTGGTTGTCTTCTCTATATAACAACGTCATTTACGCACTTTCCGTTTTATCTAAATAGCACGTCCTTCTCTGGAAATTACTGTTTCGCCTCTATTATCCTGTCACCCCGGCAAAAGGCGATTATCGGATGTGTATATAATCCTCCTTACTCTTCATCTGAAGAAGATGCACATTTGTGTGAAATATTCAAGTTTATTTCAGAATCCACTTTTGAAGTTAAAATTATTGCTGGAGATTTTAATTATCCTGAAATCGACTGGCTTTCAAACTATTGTCCACCTAGATTTCAGCCTTTCCTATACACCATTAATTTTTCTAACTGGTCTCAACAGGTTAGTTCTCCAACAAAACAGAATCATATCCTAGATCTGATTTTGACTTATGGTATTGCCTCTCTCTTCGTTGATTTTAAGCAGGTCATCTTCCAAAGTGATTCACTGTTGCCTTTCTGCTTCCTTCTACAGAAAAGGCTAGTGCTAGTCGTACCTATCATGCGTATGACCTCGCTCAATCAAAAATGTTCTTGACTAATGAGACTGGCAGAGCCTCTCCTCCAGTAACGACGCTGCATATCTTTCTGAACTCATGTCGGTCGTTTCTAATAAAATGCTGGAATTTGTGCCCACTAAAATTGCGAAACCCTACACACCAGAATCGACCGTCCTCATTTTCATTTGCCCAGTCTAAAGAAATTGAGGAGGCAGCTGAGAGATAGACCTACTAGTTCGTTGTCTGTGCATTTCAGGATCGCAGAGATCTTCGAATTAGCGTCAAGTTTCGTCTTGCACGTGACCAACACAGGGAATCGTGCGCCCTGAGCGAGTCAAACTCTGCAAAATTGGTTGCACAACTGTTTTGTCGTTGGTCCTCCGCGAAACGAGCAATTGAAATGCCCCCATTGCTTAATGAAAATTAAACATCTGTACTAGATGATTCTGATAAGGCTGAGTTATTCAATGCTTTCTTTGCGAAGCATTTTACGACAGAATCCGAACCGGTCCCGTCGTTTCAATTATACTCAGACAATACTCTCGGAAACATTGATTTCTCAATAGAATTAATTCGTAAGCAGATAATTTGTCCAAAAAGCTCGCTCTCTTCGGGAACTGATGATATCCCCAATTCAGTTATCAAAATAGTGTCAACCTTTCCCAAATTACTAAGCTATATATTTTTGTCTATCTCTTTAATGGTTACTTTCCTGACACTTGGAAGACATCGATTATTCTTCTAGTGTTTAAATCAGGATCTCGTTCAGACATCAATAACTACCGCGGTGTTCATAAACCTCGGCCCTAGGTTAACTTCTGGAGAAGATAATTTTTAATCAAATTCTCGATTTTTGACTAAAAAATAAGCTTTTAAGTGACTCGCAGCATGGTTTTCTACCCGGAAGATCATGCGAGACGTGTCACTTACCTTTTTTTAACCACGTCACTTCCCTCCGTAACGAGCAGAAATCCGTGGTTTTTAACTACATTAACCTGAGCAAAGCCTTCTACTAGGTACCGCACAGACGGCCTCTGGTAAAATCGGAAGCCATTGGCATCCGTCCCCCTCTCCTCGACTTAATCGGTTACTACTTGTCTAACCGCAGCCAGATAGTCCTAGTAGGTATGATTTACTCCACTTCTTAGCTGATCACGAGTGGCGTTTTTCAAGGCACTGTATTGGGTCCTATACTCTTAATTCTATACATAAACGAAATTTCGACTGTTCTAAAAAATTCACACAATCTCATTTATGCAGACGACCTCAAATGTATAGAATCGTTTTCTAAGGACACGGCAAATGTATGCGTTGATAAAATAAATACGGACCTACTTACACTCTTACGTTGGAGTGCTACCTGGCAGATGGAATTCTCTCCATCCAAGTGTAGTTTCATGTGTTTCGGTCCCACCAAGCTTCCCAGTCCCCTAGTCTTTAAAAATACTCCACTTTTAGAACGATCCACTATAAAAGACTTAGTTCTAAGCTACACAAATAAACTAACATTGTCGCCTCATGCGGATCGAATATCTGCGAAGGCTGCACAGATATGTGGTTTTATATCACACAATTTCTTCCTGCTGGAAATAAAGTGAAAACTTTATCGCATGTATGTTCTTCCCATCCTAGAATACTGCTTTCCCCTCTGTGGTCTAATGAATGCTTCGGACCGCAGTAAGATTGAAAATGTACAGAGAGTATTTATTCGGAAAATATTCGCTCTTCCTCGATCCACTCTTTCTTATACGGAGAGATGTCAGTTAGTGAACATGACGTTTCTTTGGGTCAGAAGACTCGAAGCGGGCCTCTGTTTCCTCTTTCGCGTTAACTCTACCCCTTTACTTCCACGAATCAACGTTCTCATTCCCGCAGATAGACCTTATGCCACTCGTAATTCCTCCAGGATTATTGCAGCCCCCGTAAGCTCCACTTCGAAACATTCTCACTTCTTTGCCTCCAAGTATGCCTTCCTCTGGAATACTTTTCCCCTGGAAATTAGGCTGTCGTCTAACTAAGCAGTTTTTAAAGTAAAATAACGTAAATACTTATTTCGGTAGATATACAGTCCTTGTTATCCGTCTCTTTCCCAAACACACAAATTTTGAACTTTGAAAAGGGTCCCCCTCGTATCTGAGGTGGTTGTGTTTATATCAAATGTTTTTCCATACATGTCTATTTCTACCTCCTTTGAGTGATATTTGCAACGATGTTTTGTCCACTTCTCTGTCAAGTCATCATTGCCGCTTTCTCCATTCTCCGTTTTACAACTCTGACGATAGGCTTCACGGTCTTAAGTCAAGTTCGTGGCGGTTCTGCAATTTTCGCTAGCTCGTCGCTAAACTCCGCAGTGTACTAGGTCACATCTCCGGCGTTTTGTTGATGATCAGGTGATCTCTGCCGTTCCCTCATCTTCCTGACTCTGTTGTCCGCGATGACCTCCTCCGTTCTCATCTCCCTGATGGTCGATCATGAAGCCAATCGGGTGGTGTAACAATGGTGAACGACAGCCTATGCTGTTTTATGATTTCTCCAACTAAAAGAAGCGTTTCCAACCCTCATTCGTCCTCATCAACAGTCCTGTCTCATTTGCACTACAATCAATCCTCTCAACCAACCCCCTTAATTTTTTAAAGCAGTTTTTTTCTTCTAAGTTTTGTTTGATTTAAGCGGGGGTTCGCTGAACTCCGCCCCAGCTTAAATGGTAGGAGTTTTTTTACTGGTCCTCCTTAGTTCACCATGCGTTAACTACTATTTTAAAAGGACGATATGTTGGTGAATATAAATTAATTTACCAACACTACTAAACGCTCCCGCTGTCTATGTGGTTGTTTCATGGAGAGCAGCATTTATCAACTTTGTATTGATTTTTCCACAGCACTAACTTTGCAATGATGAGGCTTTACCGGCCTAAAATATAAAATTTAGTTATTAATTTATTTAGAATTTTGGAATTTATATTTTTCAGCGCCGGTACGGCATTAACAATACAAAGTTAATTTCGAAAAAATAAAATTCAAAATTAATTTGACAATATGTGCAAGTAGACGTAGAAAGTCGTAATAATATCAGCAGAAATTGTCCTTTTGGGGCAGCATTAAGCAATGTTTTGCAGGTTATTTCGAACTAGAAACGAAAAATATGGCAGTAAAAAAAACTGTTACAGTGAAAATGGAGACAGTGTTCAACGGACCTCCAAGTTCAAAAAGTGTGCAAGAGAAAAAAACTGCTTAGAAAGATAGAAGTAGAGCATAAATAGGTGTGGGCGGTCTGAGGAAGGTGAGTATTCAACGAAACTGCATCATTTTAGATTGAGTACTTCCGCGTGGCTTCGTTTGATTCAGCGGTGGTTAATGGAAACATATAGGTTCTCGGGGGACATGAGGCAGAGAGAATAGTTTCAAGCAGATCTCCTAAATTCCCGATGGTCCTTTCTCGGGGTCATGAAGAAAGCTGCTCGGAAAAGATGAGGAGAATAGAAGGTTAATAGAGTCAGTGTTAAGATAAATGTGCAGTCTCTGTTTGAAAGCAGACAGTCTAGTTAACGACCTATTTTCGTTTGGCAAGTTATTTCAAAGAAAGCTATATCTGGAAGCAAAAAAATGAGCGTTTATATGAGGAAGCTGCAGCAGGGAATATAAGAAGTGCCGATTTTCTTAGGTTGTAGGGAATGCTGACGGGGTTAATGACAGAAGTCCTGGGTAAATCTGTGCAACTATTAAGCCGAAAAAGGAAACAAAAAGCCTGCTTTCAATCTCTTGACCCAAAGGAACCTTATTTTTGTTAATTGACACCTATTTAAATAGCAAGTATTAGAAGCTATCGGATACAGCAGTGTGTGACATTTCTTTTGAATTTTTTTCAATTTTTTAACGGCTACCTTCATTCATGTGACCGAAAAAAGGGCAACAGTATTCTAAGATGGGGAGCACGAACATACGATAAAGTCTTAATTTCATTTCAGGAAGATAGAAATTATAAGAGATAAAGCCGCAAATCTGTGCGGCTTTGGCTGTAATTCTATCGGCGTGAGGAGAAAGGTCTAAATTATTGGTGTAGCTTAATCCTAGGTCCTTGATACTGGAACATTCAGTCATTGGGTAACCTTGAAAAATAAGAGGTTGTGGCAGCCTTTCTGGCCCAAAGCACATGAATCGGCACTTAGAAGTTGAGAACTCCATCTGCCATGTTGAGCTCCAAGCCGAAAGAGCGTGCTGATCAGAATGAATTTGTTCTAAGCATCTCGCGGCCGTAGAGTTAGAGAAGGAGTAAACACACTTGAGATCATAAGCATGAATATAAGATTGGGAGTGTTAAACACTCAATGAGATATCATTTATATAAAGCAAAAAGTGCAGAGGACCTAGCGTGGTACCTTGAAGGACATCACTCAAAATTGCGGTAGGAGTAGAGTATGAGGATCCCACTAAAACCTTTTGTTGTCGATTTGAAAGATAAGATCTGATGAAGTCAGAAAGTGGACTACGAAATCCTATAGCCTCTTGTTTGGCTAGGAGCGTCCTGTGAGGAACTTTATCAAATGCTTTACTAAGGTCAAAATAGATAACTACCACAGATAGATGATCATTACGAAGAGAAGTAAGTAGATTTAGAAAAGACATGTGGCATGTTTCAAAAGATCGGTCCGGTAAAATGCCATGCTGTGAGGAGCTGAGAATGTTATTGTTTATGTACAAATCTGTAATTATTTTCGGCAATTAGTTTTTCAATGAGTTAAGCCACAGAGGGCATTTTATGAACACCGCGATAATTATGAATATCTGATCGGGAACCAGATTTAAATACGGGAATTATGATAGAAGTTTTCCAGTAGTCCGGGAAAAAGCAATTTTCAAGGAACACTGAAAATAACTTACTCAGTAAGGGTGGGAAATCTCTTAATTGTTTGATGAGTGAGTTTGGAATGTTATCAGTTCCAACCAAATGTGAATTATAATATGAATTTTTTCTTTTTGAATACAAGCGGGTGAGAAATTAAGGGTTCTGAGATTTGAATCACACAGCAGGGGGATTACAGGAGTGGGGCTAGTTTCGATGGTCAAGAACTTGGTAAAACATGAATTGAGCAATGCTGCTTTCTCCAAATCCTCTGTAACCAAATGATTGTTGCCATTGAGTAAGGGTGGAATGACCTTCTGAAGCTTAGACGACGACCGAAGACGGAAGACTTGATCAACTGATCTGGAAGAATTCGCATCACCTAATACTGTGGCCTCTCTACGCCTATCTCGTGCAAGCCTTATTTTAAGCGCTAATTCAAATATTTGCGCTATTCTTAAGTGAACTTATAAAGCGCTATTAGACGTATCCTTAAGTTGTTTTTGTAATTTCTTAAGTCTATTTTGAAGAAAATGTTGATGAAGGCTTACCTGAGCGGGAGGGCCGGACTCAGAGACAAATTTTGGTTTTGCTGAACCGGAGCCAGAGTTCTCATTTGCTATTTTAGATAAAACCGGACGCTCCATTGGCATTTTATCCCTGCATATGTAAAGTTCATTTTCCTTTAAATAGTTGGCTGACCGCTCATGCTGAGAGAATATAAGATCTACTTCTATCGCTGAAAAAAGTTTTACGAGAATCGGCGGGTATTTACTTCGGGATGAGAGTCTTTTAGCTTCTGAAACTTAAAATTAAAGCGACAAGAGTAAAGAAATTTAACAGCAACATATATAGGTTGTTTATCTTTTGAAGCATTTTTCAAAAGAAAATTAAAATTCCTTTTTTGCCGATCACGGATCTAAGTAGACACCATATTGACGAAAGGCTCTAGTTTCTCACATTGCTGAGAAGTGAGCGTAGATACCTTTCCATCTAAGATGGCACCAAGGACCGTAAACAGGCAAGCATACTGGTTATAAAGCTTACTCAAGTTGTCTAAAGCATCAAGATCGAATTTCTTCATGCTAAAGATGGGTTTATCGTTAGGAGAATTGGTATTCCGGGTTAATTTACGTTTCAGTTGTAGCTTAAGTATCATATTTCAATAGAAAGTGAGTGATAAGATCTGTTCTAAGCAAATGTATGCACAAAATTGCGACAGAAAATTTGAATAACTGTAGAGGCTACGCAGGGTGCAAATTATCTCTGATAGTATATCGAGTAATACAAAATATTTCTTGCTGGAAATTGATAAAGTACCTATTTTTTAGATATTATTCAGTATTTACGCAATATATTACTTGCTTTTTACGTGAATCTACCGGAACTAGAATGAGGCTATGTCGGTGAAACAGTATAAAAATGTATATTTTGACCTATCGGTAAAAAAGACAACTATCGTTATAATAATATGTTTATTATGCCAGTTTACAGGCAATTGTAAAGAGTTGGTAATGCACCTCTTGGGCGCCTTCCAACACCTCGAAGACCGGAATAAACCTAAAACAAACTCCTTATGTTGCAGCCAGTATTGCTTTTGTTTCAGGTTTTTTGTTTCGTCAATACTGGGCGAGATTAGGAGTTTGCGTCAAGTGAAAAAAACCTGCCTTCAAAGGTATGATACAAACGGAATAAATGTACAGTTGTAAGCTGAGTTGACTCATCAGCAGGAGAACTGTTTCATATCGTTTAAAACATTAGTTCCAGACGGAGAGGGTTGGCACAAGAACACAGTGTTCTCAGTCTTTCTTCAATGGTTGTCGGCAAAAGTTGCGAGCTATCGGCTGAAGGGTTAGCAGACTGCGGGTTGCTGCTTCAGCCGCATTATCTTCAGCAGTGAAGCCTGGCGGGGTTCAAAGTCCACGAACGCCATCAGAGTGAAAGAGAGATTCCACCGAGTCAGCACCCAAAATTCGTGAAAGTTGTCCTGAATGTAGAAAACTAGTTACAGCTCTCTTAAACATAGGGTAGTTTTGCTGGGTTTTAATACTTTTGGGCAGCTTATTCCAGATTGATATGGCATTTACTGAAAAGAATTGCCGGTACTTAACTGTACGTGCCATAGGAAGAAATAAAAATACGTCTCGATGACTGGCGCGTCGAGAGTGCTCAAGCTGCCTTATTGTACTAAGAGGATTAAAGGTTTGACCATTCAACAGTTTAAACAGTAAAGATCGACCCTTCTGCAATCGACGAAGCCATAGGGGATCCAGCTTTATAAGTTCGCACCTTTGTTGGTAGGTTAAGTAACGGTGTTCTGTAGTGAAAAATCTTCTAGTGAAGAAGTGCTGCACCGATTCTATTTTCTTCCGTTCACTAGTGCGCAGAAGACTGAACAAAGGCGAGCAGTATTCAAGACTAGGTCTCACGTACATATTATAAAGGCTAGTTCTAACATTAATAGTCTTAAAATTTCTAAGGATAAATCCGGTGGTTCGGCGTGCTTTCGAGACTATCAGGGCACAGTGCTCTGACAAATTGAGACTATTAGAGAAGGATATGCCCAAATCCTTGATAACTCCTGGGACATTTAGTTCGTGGCCGTCAATGCTTAATTCCGGTTGATGATCGTCGCCAACAACCATAACGGAACATTTGTGCCATGATAGGGTGAGGCGCCATGTGCAACACCACTGGGTGAATGCCTGAAGATCCTTTTTTTATCAGCTCGAGCACGATGTTGCGATCTGCCGGTTTATATCGATAAGCGACTTTTAAATCATCAGCGTACATGAAGGGTCTGCCATACTGAAAACAATCTGAAACGTCGTTG
Organism: Ligula intestinalis; assembly: GCA_036362985.1. Taxonomy (NCBI): domain Eukaryota; kingdom Metazoa; phylum Platyhelminthes; class Cestoda; order Diphyllobothriidea; family Diphyllobothriidae; genus Ligula; species Ligula intestinalis. Next base: position 24,044 of record JAYGXS010000254.1, read on the forward strand.
ACAAAAAGGCAAAATAGGAGCGGACCCAGTACACTACCCTGTATAACTCCACTCCTCACATGCGTGGGGTTGGAGATAACATTGGAAATTTTTACTCGTTGTGTGCGAGCATCCAAATAGGAAGATATGAAGTTCAGAGGCTTGCTACCTATGCCGAAGGAGGCCAGTTTCAGAAGGAGGAGGTTATGATCGACCCGATCAAAGGCCTTAGTAAAATCAAAATAGACGCTATAAGTGGCAAAACCGCTGTCTCTAGATTGCAGCACATAATCAAAGAAAGAGAGCTGGCAGGTGTCACAAGATCGTTTCTCGAGAAAGCCATGTTGAGCTGTACTGAGCAGGTTGTTCTCTGTCAAGTGACGCATCATCTTTTCTTTGATTAAGGTCTCCAAGATCTTCGATGCTGCGGGAAGTGTATTTATTGGCCTAAAGTTGTCGAATGATGTCGATCGGCCATGCTTGCGAATAGGCATTATGTGCGATTCCTTCCACAACGAAGGAAAGGTTTCACTCTCAAGAGCAAGATTAAATACCTTACAAAGAATAGACGGAAAGATATCATTCGCTTCAGCTTTTAGAAGGCTAACTGGGACGCCATCTGGTCCTGGACTATAGGATTGACGATAACGACGAATGGCTACAGTCACATCCCAGACGGTAAAACTTATGGTTTCGAGTATGGTACCCGTCCAAGCCTGGATAACCGGAGATGCAGCGAACGAGCTTTCACTAAAAGTTTTGGATAGGAACGCATTGAAGCTATCGGCGGTCAACTTAGCGTCAGCTATGGGGTTTCCTAAAGCATCTTGAAGTATGGGGTGTTGCGTTTTCCTCTGTGCTTTAACTGTACGCGAACAGAGTTTCGCAACATTAAAGGAAGGGTTTTCAGCGAAATGAGCCTCATCGACACTCTGCTTTTCTTCGGAGAACTTCTTAGCCTGCTCAAAGATCAGTGTGATCAAGGGTATAATTGAAGTGTCGTTCTGCCGATGCAAACGATTAGAGAGTTTACGCAGCCTACGACGGAAAGACAGAGGAAAGTAAACTTCCTCCTTGACATGTATCACTTTCTTACGGGGGACAAAGTGGAGGATGAGTGGATCCAACACTTTGTACAGTGCATCGGTACAAACCTTTACCTCCAAACATTTGAAAAATGTTGACCAGTCGAGAGCGTTTAGATGTGCCAGTAGGTCAGCCGTGTTTGCTGATCGGAAGTCATGATAAATACTATACTTTTGGGAAAATGTTTTATCCGCCTCCAGTTCTAGTTCACTAACAACTGTAACATGGTCTGAACTCCCAAGTGCGTCTAAGGATGACACTGAAAGTGGTTCGCATCCCCTACAAAAAATAAGGTCGAGTATGTTTGCTCCTCGAGTGGAAAAATCGACTACCTGATCCCACATGCCGATATCTATTGCCTCAAGTAAGTTCTCGTACTTTGAAGGACCGGATGGTGGAAACCACTGCACGTCAGGAAGGTTAAAATCGCCTGCAATCAAGCAATACTTAATATTCAAGTCAGCTGCGGCATGAAATGCCTGCGAGAGACAAAGATCGTAGTCTGCATTGGCATTAGGTGGGCGATAAACACAGCCAACAAGTAAGGAGCATTTGTTTTTTAGAACAACTCGTAGCCAGCAGCTCTCCTCCACCGCTGTGAATTGTGGATAGTCCAACGGGAGAAATGCAAGTGGCTGCTTAATATAGATGCAGCTTCCTCCGACACGGCCATTGTTTCGATCGTTTCGAACGCATGAGTAACCTAGAACAGAGAGTTCTGAGTCAGCTACAGAGGCCGATGCCCATGTCTCAGTTACCATAACAATGTCTGGGCGGTTGACGAAAACCAGAGTCTGGAGCAGAGGCATTTTATTAATCAGTGATCTGGCATTTAAAACGACCAATTTAAGAGGGCATGTCTGAGGTTTCGGTGGCGGGACAGCTAGGCAGTCACTATTACCGGCTTCGACCAGAGCGATGTCCTTTTGACCTGAACTATTTTTCCCTCTCTTATTTTGAGATTTGTCTCGCCATTGGATCTCCGTTTTTCTAGCTCTATTATTAGCTGTCTCATCTTTCTCCGCTCTTTCAACTCGTAATCCGGCTGAAAAAAAACTTGCGAATGCAGACTCCGTAAGGATGGTTTGTGCTCTAGCAAGAGTTTCGCCTGTGCTTCAGTTTCTAAAATAACTTTTAGAGTTCGTGGCCGAGAAGTTGATTCTAGAGCTGTTTGAGCCTTCCCTATTCAAAATGCCTTAAGAATGCGGAAAGACTCGCCTGGTTTTAGCAACGGTTTGGCGTACACACGCATAAGACCCACGTCATGGTCAATTCGTTCTTGTGCAATTGATGACTCTGACTCTGGGGCCCCTTTTACAACTATTTTCTGCTTGCGACTCAATGGGGCATATGTTGCAAGCTCACGTGCTTCAGCCGAGGGAGCACTTGTAGCCGGTACACGCGGTTCTGATTTACTGGCTATTGGGTAAGCTGAATGCAAACCCGTGAACCGTTTGGCTTTCTTAGGCTTATGCCTCTTTTGAGTTATGATCTTGTCAAACTCTTGGTCATCGCTTTCTTGTGCAGAGTCGAGCAACGATGTGGTGCTAGCATGCAAATTCCGATAATCGCTAGTGTCGCTTAAGCCGAGTGACGATGGTTTAGCCCGTGGGCTTGACACATGGTCCGATATGCAGGTTTCAGGCGTGTCGACAGACATGTCCAAATCCAAGTCAATATCAGCGTCAACTCGTTCTTGTGCAATTGTTGACGCTATCTCTGGAGCCACTTTTACAGCTATATTCTGCTTGTGACTCACTGGTGCATCTGTTGCGAGTTCACGAGTTCCGACCAAGCGGCCATCTGTATCCGAAACTTAAGGTTTGATGGGTCCTGATGTGCCTGTTTTTGGGTTAGCTGACTGCGCATTCCTAGCCCATTTAGCCTTTCGAGCCTTTGTAGCCCTATGCTTTTTTGGCTTCATGATCTTATCGACCTCTGTATCATCGCTTTCTAGTGCAGCATCAAGCAACGATGTGACGCTAGGACGCAAATGCAGATCATTGTTAGTGCTGCCTGAGCAGAGTAACGATGGAGTAGACTGCGGATTTATTTTAGTTTCTTTGCGATCGAGTGAGACGCCCGCTGGTTTACTTGGTTCGGCAGGTGATATGCGAGTTTCAGGTTTACCGGCCGAAGCTATCTGAGCATATGTACTTTTATTTACCCCCGGTTTTTGGCCGACAAGGGCTCAGTGCAGTTGCTAAAAGGTTAGATATGCAAATAAATAACAACAATTAAGCTAGTAACTTCAGAAAGTTACGATGAAACCTGATAAAAATATCTATTTTACTTAGCTTTGAAAGATAAGTTGCGTGGCTTATTGAGCATGGCCTGGATGCTGAAAACACCCGTTCTCTCCAAGATTTCCGTGCCTGAAATCCTCTTCTTCCACTTCACCTTCAGTATGTGACGTAAACAGCTGGGATGAATGTGGTTCAGTTTCCGTGCTTGATAAGCATAGACAGTCCAAGTCTCCGCTCCGTACAAGAGTGTTGACAGCACGACAGCCTTTGTCGACAATGAAAGACCATGAAGATTCCATACGGAGGCTTGGAGCCGACCGAAGGCTAGGCTAGCTTTACAGATTCTGCGGGCAACCTTGTCATCAATTCGAGTGTTGCGTGAAAGCGTGCTGCCAAGGTAGGTAAAGTCGTCCACGTTCTGCAGTTCAATGCCGTTCACGTTGATGTGTGCGGGGTTGAGGCGCGGTTGATGCATAACCACCGTCTTGTCCGTGTTGATGGTGAGGCACAACCTGCTGCGAAGAGGTCCATGCTCCTTTGCATATCCTCTTCTGTTGTACTGTTAAGGGCGCAGTCGTCCGCAAACAGCAGATCATGGTCTGTGGTTGTGGAGCCATGCGTAGGGGCCTGCATCAGATGAATGTTGAGAAGGTTTCCGTCCGTTCTGTAGTTGAGGGGGATTCTGGGACGCTCGTCACGGTAGGCGTCCACCAGCATGACAGAGAACATGAGACTGAAGAGGGTTGGCGTGAGGACACAGCCCTGTTTCACTCCATTGGTCACTGCAAAGACTTCAGACAGCGTTTCGTAGTCCGTGATGCGCGCCATCATTCTATCATGGAGTTTTCGAACCATGTGGGTGAAGTGCTCCGGACAACCAAACTTCTGCATAAATTTCCTAACTCCGGACTGGTTCACTGTGTCAATAGCTTTTTTCAGGTCCACGAACGTGATGTAGAGGTGAGTCCGCATCTCCTGACATTTTTTCTGCAGCTGACGTTCGGCAAATATCATGTCAGTGGTGCCGCGGTGACGTCGAAAACAACACTGGCTTTCAGACAGAAACCCTTGTTTCAAGTGGTTATTCAGACTATGGAAGCGAATGTAAGCAAAGATACTGCCAACAATATTCAACAGCGAGATTTCGCGATGGCTGTCGCAGACTTGACAGTTTCCCTTTCGCTTGTAGAGATGGACAATTGTGGCATCCTTGAAGTCCTGGGGAACTTGTCCCTGTCGCTACATCTCTTGAAACAGGGTGGTAAGTTGAGCTATGAGTTGGTGGCCACCATATTTGTAGATCTCCGCCGGGATTTCATCGGAACCAGGTGCCTACCTGCTGGGCAGTTGCTGTACAGCCTTGATGGTTTTCTCAGGGGTAGGTGAGAAGTCGAAGTGAGCATATATTTCCACTTGCGGCTACCAGTCAATGGCAGCCTCATAGGTTGTAGAGGGCCGGTTAAGTACACTTTGGAAGTGCTCGACCCAGCGGCTAAGAAGTTGGGTCTTTTCAGTGATGAGGGTGGTACCGTCTGCGCTGAAAAATGAAGCTGTGCCTCTGACTACGGGGCCGTAGACCGCTTTGAGCGCAGCAAGGAGGTTCTTTCCTTCATTGCGGTCCGCATAGCCTTGGATTTCCTACCCTTACGAGCTATCCAAGCGTCTTGCATTTCTTGCAGTTGCTGCTGTACAAGACTGTGACTTTTGTTGTAGGCTGCTTACGTGGCGTCGGTGGGGCGATCGACGCATGGGTTGCGTAGGCGGTTCTTCTCAGTGATAAGAGTACGGATGGCTGCATCGTTTTCATCGAACAAATCGTGGTGTGGGTGAGGCGCAGGCCCAAGGATGCGTTTGGCAGTGGAATGAACAGCGTATCGTAGTTGACACCATTGATTCTCGACTGAAGTGTTTTCTTCTGCATTTGGGAGGTTATCCAGCTGTTGGGTCAAGCCGCTGCTCCAATGCAAGCGGTTGGCAGGCAAGTTTAACAGAACAGTATTCAACTTACCCCGAGGTCGCTTTCCTTTTGGGTCTCTTGCGTGGCTGGAGACGGATCCTCATCTTAGAGATGATGAGATGAGGATCAGCATCACTATCGGCAGCCGGCATTTCCTTTGTCACCAACACGTTCTGTTGATTGCGCCGCCGCACGAGGACATAATTCCAGAGATGCCACTGAAGAGATCTTGGGTGCATCTAGGTCGCCTTGTGCTGCAGCGTACACTGACGGGAAAACTCGGGCCCCCTACGTTGCTGCTCCTTTTGTAGGCGTGTGTTTGTCAGCATGAGACGGTTCACCGCGCAGGTTCGAAGGAGGTACAGTTCATTGTCATTGAGTCCTCGGAGGCCGTGGGGTCCAAGCACTCCTTTCCAGGTGGCGTGGTCTGTGCCGACGCGGGCATTAATTTCGCCAAGGACCATCAACTTGTCCGCCTTCGGCACGGAGGCCTGGAGGGCGTGCAGGTCTTCGTAGAATATTTTCATTGTCTCTTCGGAGCTACTCATCGGAGGAGCGGAGACACATGCGATGGTGATGAATTTTCCGTCCCAGAGAGGCAGGCGGAGACTCATCAGGCTTTCTTTGTTACCCTGCGGCGTACAGGGTATTCGCCCCACAATGTCCTTCCGGATGGCAAATGCGACGCCAGCCTCGCGTCGCTCTGCCGCCAAACGGCCCACATAGAAGAAGGTGTAGCTGGCACCCAATTCTTCTATGGAACCTTCGCCGAAGAAGCAGGTTTCAGTGAGTGCGGCGGTGCCCACCTTAAAGAACGCTAGTTCCCGGGCAATTTACGGTGTTCTCCGTTTCTATCGGATGCTCGTCGGGGTTATCTTAAAGGGAACGAACATTACAAGCGCTGAAAATGATAGGAGTAACCTGAGCTCTCTGAGCTGTTTTGTGAGCTCTTGGAGCTGTCCTGCGGGAAGGAAACGGGTTTGTGTGAGGGTGGGGAAGCGCGAGGTTTTGATTTGCGTTTGTAGTGTTTCGACCGCGTGTATGCAGACTGACAGCCACGGTCTGCTGGCATATGTCGTTACCCAGCGTGCTTGGACATCACCTTTTCTAGGTCCATCAACCCTCTCACGAGGGGATGCAGCGCTGCTCCTAATAAGGACTGCCTGTCACAAGTAACTGCTGCCGAACAGCACCATAGGCCACGATTGATTTGGTGTCGAACGACCACTTGGTTACGAGCCGCCTATAACTTTTCTGTCGCGCCGCCCTCGGGCTTTTAAGACCGTGGGAGGGGGGGATTATGTGGGAAGTGGAAGTGGGAGCAGCAGTACGTATCCTAGTAGCAGTAGTCGTCAAGGGGACAATGTCACCAGTCATACTGATACGAATCCTAGTGCTGTATCATCTTACCGCTGGTAGAGTTACTACTATGAATAGTGTTGTTACTGGTCTTACTGGTGAGACAAAACTCGACTAAGACTAAGAGTGCATGTCATGGCAGTGTGACGAATATTTGGGTAGGAATCACTAAAATGGGACGAGGTGACTGTAACTATAAGGCAATGGAATGGTAGGTATAGTAAGTCACTTTAAGTCACTTTATTAAGGGAAGAAGGCTTTCGCCCTTGAGCTCCCTATTCATAACCAAAATCGCATAATAGGTCCACCGTAACAATAGTACATAATACAAATGTACAAATGTAGGCTTAACATCAGCGATAAGTGTGAGCCAGTTGCAAGGTGCTGCTACTGACACTTTGTTCATTATATCTGCCACAGTTTCTCAGCAAATGAGAATCAAGTTTGTTTTTAAAAATGTCAACAGTATCTGCGAGGACCACATCTTCCGGGAGTCCGTTCCACGCTCCAATGACCCTCTGAGAGAAGGCGTTTCGTCGAACGTCGATACGGGCCGGTTTCCTCTGTAGTTTAAAAGGATGACCTCGCAGATGGTCAGTCCGAGCCAATTCGAAGAAATCGTCAAATTCTAGGGCACAGTCTCGGCCTCTAACAATTTGGTAGGTTTGTATGAGGTCCCCGCTGAGTTGCCGATAATTGAGAGGGAAACGATCAAGTTCGGTCAGTCTGTCTTCATAAGGCAGATGACCAAGTTTCTTGACCATCTTCGTAGCCCTCACCTGCACTCGTTCCAGGTGCAGATAATCCTTCTTGAACCACGGACAACAGGCCTGGACAGCATACTCCAAGTGGGACCGAACAAACGCTCCGTAGGTTTTCCTGAAGAGCTCCTTGTCAATGTTTACGAATCCCCGCCTTATCGCAAACAGCACCTGTGTCGCGCGTTTAGCTGCCTTTACACACTGAGTAGATGGTTTGAGTGAGGAATTTATCAGAACACCGAGATCCTTTTGTTCGTTCACATTTGAAAGCGGGTGCCCATCGACGAGGTATTGGAAGGAATCGTTCTCCTCATCAGTCCTTCTTGTACGGAGTCTTAAAACCACACACTTACTAATGTTGAAGTTTCAAAGCCAACGAGCAGACCAGCAGCTAAGTCGATTGAGACTCTCTTGAAGCGCTTTCCTATCGGCGTCAGACCTGATGGCTCTCCAGAGTTTGACGTCGTCGGCAAACATGATAGCACTGCAACCCAGGTCGTTGACACAGTCGTTGATATAGATAAGGAAGAGCAGTGGCCCTAAGACAGAGCCTTGGGGGACGCCACTCAGAACATATGTAGGTCTTGACTTTGAGTCACCGATGCACACAGTTTGCGATCGCCCTGTGAGAAAATCTGTGATCCATGCCAGCAGGTTCCCTCTTATGCCAATTTCTGACAATTTATACATTAGACGCTTATGTGGGACGCTGTCGAATAATAATAATAATAATAATTTGTATATTTAAGGCCCAAGGGGCCCTGTCGTTACAAACTTAGTGCTATCGTGAAAATAAAAATAATAATGATAAGCAGTGAACTCTTATAAATAATTGTCATCGGCAGTAAAAAAAACTCCTAGATCGGTGGATGAGTTCAGCGGGCCACCGAGTTCAAAAAAGTTTAGGAGAAAAAACTGCCTTCTTGAAGTCCGTATAGATGACGTCAACCTTACCATCTTCATCTAGTGCGCGAGTCCACTGCTCAGTGGAGAGAAGAAGGCTGGAAAGGCAAGAATGGTTCTTTCTGAAGCCGTGTTGGAGCCCTGACAGTAGATTGTTCTCCTCCAAAAACTCCATTGTCGTCTTCTTAATTATCGTTTCCATCACCTTACAGCAAATGCAAGTTAGGCTGACGGGCCGGTAATTGTTAACCTTCGTTCGGGCTCCACCCTTGTATATCGGGTAAATATTTGCCATTTTCCATTCAGATGGCAGTTTTCCTAGTTCAAATGAAGAACGAAATATATGTGCTAGGGGCTCTGAGAGTTCGCTTGTCAATTCTTTCAAGAACTTGGCTGGTATATTGTCTGGACCGGATGACTTTGCTTCTTTGAGGCTCTGCAGCTCCCTCTCAACTACAGATGCTGGAAATAGTAGAGAATGATGTTCGGGACCAGCTTTTGCAACAGCACTGTTGGTATTATCAAATTGAAGTAGTAGTAGAGACAACATTAGGGAAACATCAGGAAAAGTGACAGATAACAAATATCAATTAGAAAAATAATGAGATCAAATAGATAGAGATTCAGGCATACGTACGCATGCAGAACATGTACATTTACGCATTCAAACAATGGAAGCAGTTCTTTACATTTATATGGTATGAATAAACTATGGTGGTTGGTGGACAGATGAAGTGTTCTCGTTGTCACTATGGGGAGGAGGGGAAGTTGAGATCAGAGTGTCAATGTCTAGACGGCCCAGCGTCCAGGACCGCCGATAAAGTGTGCGTGGCTGGACTAAGGACTTGGTCGTCTCTGCGGGGGCCCGTTTCATACCATATACATGTAAAGGCCTGAAGAGAATTTATCGAAAACAAACGTATGTTCGCCAATTTATCTTCTGAAATTTTCAATGGAAATTTTCGCAAAGTTAAAAAATGGAAGCAGTGTTAAGACTCGCGGATCTGGATGAGATCGCGCAGATAAGGCATGGTGACGGGAGTACTGAAGTTATTTAGCTTGTGGTAATAATGATAAAAGCAACTAACCGTAGCAAGTGTAGCAATAATATTATAAAGAGCAAAGGGAAATAAACAATAAAGTACAAACCGACAATGGTACGGTAAACAGTAACTAACTGCCTCTCGCCAACTACGTCTTCTATGATACTTACCGCTGCAACCCGAGAACATACCGGACGTGGGGATACACACACCGGAGACCCTCACTTGGTTTAGCTTGCTGATCGAGGCGGGGAGCTGGTGGGTGGCCGCCAGGCAGGGCCTAGCTACGGGGAGCCACAAGCGAGAGCTGGGTGCCAGCCAAGGACGCTAGGATTAGCCACCACCTACGCGAGAACAGATGATGCGATCTGCCATGACCTTCACGTTCAACCCCCAGCTGAACACCCGATGCTCCCCGGGTCTGTTTAACCAATGTCAATATTACAGTCTGGCTCAGTTTTCATCACTTACCACCTACTGTAATTTAATGTGGTCAAGTAGAAGTAAGAGAAAATTGACGTTGTACCTTACCATACTAACAGCCTGGATATTTGCTTAAAGGTCCAGACATGAGTTTGGTCGATATTCTGTCGCAGCTTGACACAGCTGCGAGGGCCCAGGCTCATTGCTAGGTCCCCAAGCCTTCCTTATGTGCTTTCTCATTGTGGCAGGCATCGCTTCAAACGACCAACCCGTGTACATCGCCAGAGCCCTTGTTAAGGACGGAGTTCGTGGAGGCAATGTGTCAAAATTAGTTTCTCTTAAAAGTCTGCTCTCTAATTCTTTATTAACCGCAAACATGGGAGCTGATCGACTCGACTGCAGACTGTTTTTAATCACAATATATTTACTACTGAGCATTGTTCACTAATGAACGGCAGATCATTTGTGCTGATTTAGGAGTTACCTTATACCAAGAAACAATCGCTTTGTAGTTGCCATGTCCTTTCTGCCTAGAACTCACACCTGAGTGTAAGAACCATTGAGCAGCGACCTGATTACGCAGCCAAGGATGCGTGCTGGGTTATCCTCAGACTTTAGGACGGAATCAAAGATACCAGCTCAACTTAGGCGGCTGAGGGCCAAAATTAGTTTAGCACAGCAAAGGTTGATGCGTGTATAATTTTATCGGTTTTTGGACTGCAAATATGAAGACCTTGTGTTTAACCACGGACGCAAAAAGGTATATGGTAAGATAGTAACTGGGGCACCTTTTCATTGAAATAAATGCTTTTTCGTATTCATTTCAAACATTCTGCCTTTCCACAGTCATATTTGCCGTACGCGGACAGTGAGCATCCGGTGAAGGAATGTGAAGTCCTGGTTTGGAAGAAGGATTAAGCAACACCAATGCCTTCGCTCGGACATTTAAATGCTTTTCTCTCAATAACCTAGTCATTAAATAATCTCTGCACAGTTTATGAAATACTTAAATTAGCATTGGGCTGTTAAAACAGTTTCGCACTGGTTGCGTTCCAGTTATGTGCACTAGTTTTTTTTTAACTGCAAATATTCCAATTTTACGATTGAGTTGTCATCTTGGCAAACACATGCTTTCAACCATTCGTCTTCAGGCCAGTTTATTTGCAAGGACTTAAATTGCCATTTATATGTTATTTAGTATTTAAGTGGTTCGCGGGGTAGGAGGAGGGGGTGCGGCGTGTAATTATTCATCGTGGTTTACCGCTCTTCTTGAAACCAGATGTCTCGACACCGGATGCGGTGCATAATCAAGGTAGCGTAGGGTGAAAAAATGACATCATGCTGAGCAGAGGAAAGGTAAAGTTTACCAAGGTCAAGAAGTGCAAGGATTTACCCAACAAATATTCGGTGCTGAGCAAAAAATTTAGCCAAAGCAAGCAAAATACAGGACACTTCATAACCTTATGCCAAAACCACAAAGCCAGATCGTTTTTGCTGACGCAAATAATCAGCACACAAGCAGAGGCATCCATCATGTTTTTGTTAACGTTTAAAATTTACGACAAACCTTATGCATAAAACTGTTTCTGCTACTGTTCTGCAAGTATGTATTTGATGCTGAATCCGCGACTGATTTTTAAACGGCAGGTGAATAAACATATCGTCAAATTGATCGAGTCATCATCTACTTCTCAATTTCTTCCTGGGATTTGCATGATAGCTCATATTGTGTTAGGAGTTTAGTGTGACCAAATGCCAGCAACCTTGCCGACTCTACTACGTCTTCATGCCTGCCACCGACTGCGACAATGATAAAAATAATAATAATAATTTGTATATTTAAGGCCCAAGGGGCCCTGTCGTTACATTCATTTGCCAATGTAGGCTGATTTTCAGGTCATATGCATTCGTGGTGGTTCTACCTCTCCGCAAGCGATAGTCTAAACCTCTGGAGAGGATCCAGGCGCACACGAGCCTGAGCGCGTGCCAACTGGTCGCCGTTTGTCAAGGGTCACTTAGGTTCAGCACTGCAAGTTAACTTTTTTCGACGCGTCCAATGAGGTCATAGTCGAAAGTGCTCGACAATCACTTATAAACTACTGTCATATCTCAGAAAGTGTGTTGCAACTCGGAATGCTAGGACACTGCCAGTCCGCTCTTGATTGCCAGGCCTTGCCTGAGGCGGGAAAAAAACAGCGCGCTGATGATCAACCAGCGTCAAATTTCACTCAGAAAGGTACTCCAAGTTTCGCATACAGTAAAGTCCTGGTGGATTCCAGATTTTCGTGTTTCTTATTATGTTCTTCCTTAAAGGATTCCAAAGAGCGTAATTCAAAGGTGATAACACACATTAACGCCGTTAGATTATTATTTACCTACTTAATATGCCCCAGAGTGGAGCCTGTATAAGCAAAGTCAAAAAGGGAGGTAGGATTTGTTCATGACGTGCTTCAACGGAAGCTTGAAACGCCTGTGTATAATGAAGTAGGAAAATTATTTTATCACAGGGCAGATGTGTTGTATATCTTACATGTAGTGTTTTAAAACCAAAAGCTGCCTACTTTCCATGCTAAAATGTGCCGCATTTAAAAAAAAACGCTTTGGGAGACTTCGCATAGGGTACATAAGAGAAACAGTGGGGATGGACTATATTAAATATCGCACATATAACATTTCATGAATGGAAAGATGTGAGCCTTTATAGACGAGTATTATTTGGCTTAAAAAACCGTGTTCAATTTTAAAGCCAAAATATACACTTCGGATAAGTAAAAATATTGTTAGAATGAAAATTATTTTGCATACAATAAAAAAATATTTTTGCGCAGGCTTTCATATAATATACATAAATTTATCAGGGTATTAACTATCTAATAATACAAAAATGGGTACGTTTCCAAAGTGCAGATATCCCAGAAATCAGAAAAGAAACGCATCCTGAATATGGCATTCAGACGTAAGTGCTATAACCGGGGA
>JAYGXS010000255.1:0-36773 GCA_036362985.1 Ligula intestinalis
AGCTGGATCCCCTATGGCTTCGTCGATTGCAGAAGGGTCTATTTTTAATGTTTAAACTTTTGAATGGTCAAACCTTTAATCCTCTTAGTACAATAAGGCAGCTTGTGCACTCTCGACGCGCCAGTCATCGAGACGTATTTTTATTTCTTCCTATGGCACGCACAGTTAAGTACCGGCAATTCTTTTCAGTTAATGCCATATCAATCTGGAGTAAGCTGCCCAAAAGTATTAAAACCCAGCAAAACTACCCTATTTTTAAGAGAGCTATAACTAGTTTTCTACATTCAGGACAACCTTCACGAATTTTGTGTGCTGACTCGGTGGAATCTCTCTTTCACTCTGATGGCGTTCGTAGACTTTGAACCCTGCCAGGCTTCATGCTGAAGATAATGCTGCTGAAGCAGCAGCCCGCAGTCTGCTAACCCTTCAGCCGATAGCGCGCAACTTTTGCCGACAACCATTGAAGGAAGACTGAGAACACTGTGTTCTTGTGCCAACCCTCTCCGTCTGGAACTAATGTTTTTAAACGATATGAAAAAGTTCTCCTGCTGATGAGTCAACTCAGCTTACAACTGTACATTTATTCCGTTTGTATCATACCTTTGAAGGCAGGTTTTTTTCCCTTGAAACAAACTCCCTATCTCGCCCAGTATTGACAAAACAAAAAACATGAAACAAAACCAATACTGGCCGCAACATAGGGAGTTTGTTTTAGGTTTTTTCCGGTCTTCGAGGTGTTGGAAGGCGCCCAAGAGGTGCATTACCAACTCTTTATAATTGCCTGTAAACTGGCATGATAAACCTATTATTATTATCTTGATTCATAGTTTTTCCTGGCCTGGCGAATTGATTTTTTTACTGCATTCCTTTGGCGTTGGAATTCCTCGAGGTGTACGGGCGACCCAGTTTTCCTAAATAACTTCCATTTCCTATTCTTCTTCTTCTTCAGTTGCCAGTTAAGGTCTCTCGTCAACCAGGCAGGACGACTAGTCGTCTTGTGTACCTTGACCGGACAAAAGCGCTTAAGCAGATCTAATGCAACCCTCTTGAGTGATCTCCAATCCTCCTCCGGATCCCTCTTAAGTCGGCAGTCCCAATTCACGGTCGATAGTGCATTCTTCATTGAATTTGGATCTGCCTTCCATATGTTTGGCTGGTCCTCCGTTTTCCTCAGCCGTTGAGTATGGAGTGAGTAATCCCACATTAGCGTCATATGATCACTCTTACCGAGCGGAGCACTTGAATGCACTTCATCAATGTAGGATTAATCATTCGTGAAAATGAGTTCCAAACAAGTAGCCCGCTGGTTTTCTCGAAATCTGGTTATGCCCTTAACGTTCTGAACTAGAGACAGGTCAAGCGTGAGATCCATTAATTTTGAACTAAAGCAAGTTGACGCCACCTCAACTGTCAGGTTGTTCCATTCGATTGCAGGGGCATTGAATTTACCAACGATGAGAACCTCCTGGTGGCTAGCAGCTTCTTTCACCAGGCCAAGGAGTGAGTCGTCGGCTCTGCTCAGAATATTTGGTGGTCGGTAAACGGCCAGGAATTCAAGGTTCTGTGAATTCGCCTTCTTGATCTTTAACCAGACAGACTCATATTCTAGGGCTAGCGTGTGTTCTCTTTCTACAACAGAGATTTCAGTTCTGACATACACGACAACCCCACCTCCTTGTCGGTTTTGGCGGTCTTTGCGGAAAAGCTGGTATGCTGGAATCGAAATCTCCGAATCCGCGATTTCTGCTTTTAGCCATGTTTCCGTTATGGCAACTACATCAGGTTTCCGCTCCGAAAGTACTGCCTTGAGTTCATCAATTTTTGAGGGAAGAATTTGGGCATTAGTGTATAGAAAGCTCAATTTAGACTTATTCACCACTTTATGCAGGCGGTTGCCTCTTGCGTGAGATTGCATGCAGGGAGCTGTCGGTGCTGATGGAGACGGACTGTTGTCCATCCCGACAAGGCTGATAGTGTTATCGGCTTTCTCCAGAGGAGTGACCTGGGGACATGGACGACCTCCCCGTTCAGAATTTGAAGATTGCTCTCGCCGCGTTCGCATCTTTTGTGGAGTTCTACTTTTAGCAATCTCCATTTCTCCCGCTCCGCGGGGGAAAAATCCCGCTGAAAAAAACCGTCGGGTGTGAGTATCTAAGAATTGGTTTCCCGCTTAACAATAGCTGGACCTCAGCCTCACTCTTCAGAACAACCTTCAACGGTCTTGGTTGACGTTGTTCATCTTTTGAGTCTGCTATACGGCCTATTCCGAATGCCTTTAGAACTTCTACTTTCTCCTTACCCTTTAGGAGAAATTTCAGATATTCTTTAACTAACTTCCTGTCCTCTTCTAATCTTGATTTCGGGGTATCGAAAGTACCTTCTTTCATGTCTTTTATGACTATGCAGTTTATATGAGTGGTACTCACCTTCCGACTGTCGTCCCCTTCTGCTTCTTTAGGGTTTGTTAGGACAGATTCGCTTCGAGGTTCAGCGTTCCTGTTCGTTTTGGCTTGCGCCGGTGCCCTTTTTGTTTGGCTCGTGCTCAATCTCGGCCAACTTATATTAGCACTTGGGCTTGATTGGCCTTTTTTGGGAGCCCGAGAGCGCTTTATCGTTCTCTTGGAAGCCAGTGGGTTGACCGTTTCCCCTGTCCATGGCAGACTACCAACTCCGTCAAGCGCTCTGGCTGCCGGATCATTTTTGTGCTTAGACACTTCGGCGAGGGATTTTGTTCCTCGCTCAAGTTCACGCATCGCCAGTTTCTCCTCACGAGAGAGAAATAGAGAAAAAAAATTTCAGCTCCTCCATCTCCATTCTAAGACTATTAACTACCTTCTCAAGGTTTGTAAACTTGTTCAAAAGGGTAAAATATGAAACGGAAGCTTCATCTTCATGAGTAACATCCCTTAAACTTTTACGACTTTTGGATCGCTTGGCAGGAGGAAATTTCAAAGAACTTCTAGATCGAGTTTCCGTAGTAAGTAAGGGAATTTGAAAACCATCGGGACATCCTGTGATGGCGAAGTGAGGTAGGCATTTGACTTCTACGCGAGAGCTCAAGGTTTCGAATCCGGGTGGTGGCGTGACTTTTTTTCCTTGTTGCGATGATGTCGGGATTTCGAATGCAGGCACTGGCGAACATTCCTTCCCGCCTTCCAAAGCTGTATCGCACATAGTTTCAATTTTTTCTGTCACCATCTTTTCACAACAGACCGTTAATGAATCAAATAATAAAGTGGTTTGCTTTTTGACTGTTAATAACCGATTTTGATTGCTGTCATCCTGTGTCTTCGTTGAGGAGTTGATTAGACGCTCAACTTGGTGTTCGTAAATTGGGTCTACTAAACTCGAGAGACTTTTAGCCCTTTTAGCGGGGGGTGATTTCATCGCATCAATCTTGCGACTTCTGCCCTCGAAATTGCGACTAGGGGTTTTAAACTGAATTAAATTAAGATCTACAGTGGACGCTGATGGTGTAGTGGTAACGACTGATGCCAACGAACGACAGGTTTTGGGTTCGAGTCCCTCTCGCACCGCAACTTTTACAAGCTGATTTACACGTTTATTTTTGTCTCCCATAATAGATCAGGCTGACGATAAACTATATTAAAGCCCTATGCAATATGTATAAAGCGTATAACTGACTTACTTCCAGTTATCGTCTTACTGACTTTGTTGTCGCTTACTGACTTCGTCATCGTATTAATTTCTTGCAATGTTTTAAAGACAACCAGCACTGCTTGATTACAATCAACACTGAGGCTTACAAAAATAAAATGTAGGTATGTTGGATACACTCAAAATGGGATAACTAAGCCACTTAGCCGATGAACGTCTCTAAAAGAAGATAGGGCTGTAATGGCGAAGCATACAACACGTATAAATACGTATTAGAAAAGGTGCAACGAAAACTTCCAAGTGTCGAGATAACTTGTAGTCAATAACTTCCACACTACGCTAGTGGTAGAAGTGTAAAACTTAAAGATCACAACAAAAAGTTAAACGACATGACTCACTTTATCCACAAGGATCCTTGATAACAGTAGCCAGAGAATTGACTTGCCAAAGGATGGATTTACGAACGTTGGGGTCTTGACTCGTCTGCCCGAAGACGAAAGGTTTGCAAGGAAACTCGCGTTTACATCACCGTTAGTTGATCCTGAGCCCAGAGATGATCATTAGAGAATGGTGTTGTTGTCGGGCGAAGATAACAGAGTCCAGTGCGATGGTATGATGCAGGAAATGCAGAAGAGTAAGCAGGAATTTGCCAATACAAGCAAACATCCGTGTCCTAGGAAGCAATTGAGAAGAAGAAGAAGATTCGATCGCTGGGACAATGTGTTTATTTGCCTGACGTTGCGATTTCCGTCGTGGATTCGTCATCAGAGACATGAGTATCAGAACCATTCTGCTACTCATGTCTCTGATAGGCCATTGTGTGAAACAATCAATAGCAGTCAGAATTTACGCGAAACCACGTGATGGAGGTAATGGTCCGACAAATCCAAGTGGACGTGGTGGAAACGGGCGTCGGGAACCACGAAAATACTGGAGAGTGAAACGGTATGGCGTTGGACTATATTCTGTTGGCAAGCTAAGTACTGCTTAGTCCAAAGCACCATGTCGGCGTTCATCCTGGGAAAAAGGAAACGAGCCGAAATAAGCTTGCGACTAGCATGAACGCTGGGATGGGACAAGGAATGTAAGTGATCGAACACGATCGTATGATAAGACTCTGGGACCACTGGAGGAGGACCTGTACACCAGTCACACACGATCGTCTCTGGCGATGCTGGGAGGGAGCCTCACGTTATTGCAGCTTTTCAATGATGAAGTCATTAAGCGTCTGCACCTCTGCTACCTTCGTCAGGTCGAACATGGTGGTAAGGGTTTTGACCTTGGGACGGGACATAGCGTCAGCAACAACATTATCACCTCCACGGACACCATGTATGCCTAAGGTGAATTGCGAGATATAATCAAGATGACGCACCTGTCACAGCGAGTACCATTCCGGTTTAGCCTTGAGGGCGTAAGTGAGTGGTTTTTGATCCGTGTGAACCTGAAAATCTCTCCCCTCGAGCAGGTGGCAAAAGTGTAGGATAGCCAGATAAATGGCAAGAATTCCTCGCGAGAATGTGCAAAAGCGAGTCGGCGCCGGCCGTAGCTCCTTAGAGAAGAAGGCTAGCGGCTGCAACTGGCCGTTGACTTGTTGCTTCAGAACTGCACAGACGACTATTTTGGAGGCAGCTGTGGTAAGAATTAGTTGCGTACCAGCATTGATGCACAGCTGCTGAAGCAGTGTGGGATCCGCAAGTGATTTCTTGGTTGCCTCGAATGCTTCAAGAGCGCTGGGTGAAAGCTAAAGCAACTTAGTTCTTGACTTCGAAAGATCCTTCAAAGGGGCCAGTGCAGCGCAATTTGGTATAAAAACGCTAATAGTAGTTGATTTGACCGATAAAACGGTGGAAATGCGTTATCGACTGTAGGACTAGGAACGACAATGCGCTTTGCAACTTCTCTAAAAGGACAACATTGTCGTACCTGAATTTGAGAATAGCCAGCAGAGAAGAGTATTTGCAGAATCTCGGGGCGGAGCATCCACTGAGAAAGATGAACAGACACCGGCAAACCAAGCGGCGAAATTGGTAGCTTCCACCTCAAATCCTCTCGATACTGTGCAAAACAAAACACCCACCAAACAACACGCTTCAATCGGAGAAGGAGATTGTACAACTCCACTTTCTTGTGAAGTCGGTTGGGGCACAGAAAGCCAGCATAAAAAAGATAGTGGGTATGCTAAGGCTGCATACAGATCACTGAAAAAAACCACAAATGCGGAAGGGGGGCAGCACGAAGGCAGCTCTGAACAAAGCCAACCCGGCTTCCAAAAGAAGCCTATCTCTGGTGATGGTAAGGAAAACCCAAAGTCACAAGCCATTCCTATCGATACCTTGGGGTCTTTCGATGGCAGTAGGGCTGGAAATATATCAAGGGTCTCCCTTGACCACCGAAACTGCATGGTCGTTCAAGGCCTACCTGAATCAGACGGAACTACTCCGAAGGAAAGGACGGATGCGGACGTCGAAAAGTTTCGGGACCTGCTAAAAGACATTCTCAGACAGCGAGAGACAGTAGGAGTTTGTGGAGCTTTCAGGATAGGCAAACAGGTTACTGAACAGTCGGAAACTGTCCGACCTCGACCTCTCAGGATAGTCTTGGATAACAAAGAACAGGTGAACTTGGTTCTGTCCCGGAAGACAGCTCTCCGCCACTCACATAAGATGGTGTTTTTTCAGCCGGAATACTCTCCAGCAGAACGTCTGAAAAGCCGAGAATTGATGGTGGAACTACGGGGGAGAGAGAGAGCTGGAGAGAGCAATCTGGCCATTTTCAGGGACCAAATAATACAGAAAACTACCATAGTGCTGTGGAAGCAGTCAATCCTGATGACGGCTGCGGTCCAGTAGTACTGGCAAACTCGCGCCCAAACGCATTGGACACGGCAGAGTCTCGCCGGCTGAAATTTCTATATACCAACGCCCACAATTTATTCTCGAAGTTTGATGAACTTAAAATACAGGTAGCCGATGGGTCCCCTGATGTTATAGCAATTACAGAAACCTGGCTGTCACAAAGCATCAGTGATTCAGAAGTGGCGCTATGTGGATACCAACTATTTAGACGAGACCGAGTGGAACGCCAAGGTGGAGGAGTTGCTATGTATGTAAAGAACGAATTAAGTGTGTGTGAGAAGCCTGAAAGGATTACTCATGGTATAGAGGCTATTTGGCTGACAATCAAGGCACAGGGGTCGCAGCCTCTGGAAGCCGTGACTGTCTACCGACCACCGCGGACAAACAGTGATGCAGATGCGCGTTTACTGGTGTGCATAAAGGAGATAGGAAGTCGACCTGATGTTGTACTCATGGGTGACTTCAATGCGCCCAGCATATGTTGGAACAATTTGCGGGCCAACTGTTCTAAAAACACCTATGGTCACCATCTGCTAAAAACAACACTTGAGGCCCTTTTCACACAACACGTCCTAGTTTCAACTAGAGCACGTGGAGGGCAACAAGCAAGTTGTTTAGATCTAGTCTTCACGAAGCATCCCGACACTATAGACGAGGTATGCTGCCTACCTCCACTAGGTCGAAGTGATCATACCGTACTTTTATGGGATTATGGTCTTTACTCGTTACCCCCTACAGTAGACGAACCAAGGTCGAATATATGGCGAGGTGACTTCTCACAAATGAGAGTAGAGGCATCACAAATAGACTGGGGTCTTTTTTCGCTGGGGATGTCACTGAGGACTGGAATACATTTAAGGAATGGTTGTTGAAGCTAATGCGCAGTCATTGTCCACTTTCAGTGCCCAAGTTATCTAGCCGACCTCCATGGCTGAACAGAGCTATCAAAAGAGAGATCAATCAAAAAAGAAAGCTTTGGAAGAAGTTTTGCAACACAAGCTGCAACGAAGATTTTGAACAGTACAAAATCCAGCGGAACAGGGTAAAAAATGGTTTTCAAAGCACGACGGGACTTTGAGAGCGATCTACTGCGTCGAGCTGTCAATAATCCAAAGTTGCTTTACAGTTATTTACGGAAAAGCACATGTTACAGGAACCCGATTCCTGTTATGCAAACTGATGATGGTCACGAAATCTCCGACTGTAAAAACAAAGCAGAACATTTTGCTGAGTTCTTTCAGTCTGTCTTCACCATAGAACCTCCCTTCGTCGCAACTGTTGACGAGGTCGTGGAAGCACCAAATATTAGGGATATTTTGTTTGAAGAAGAGGCGATTTTTCAAGAACTAAAAAGCTTGAATGAATGTAAATCTCCGGGTCCTGATGAAATTCCTGCCAAATTGCTCAAGGAACTTGCTAGAGAGCTAGCTAAACCCCTTTCACTAGTGTGCCAGAAATCGTTTGATACTGGAATACTTCCTCCGGACTGGAAATTAGCGCATATTACACCGCTTTACAAAAGCGGTGGTCGTGCATCTGCGAATAACTACAGACCCGTGAGTCTGACCTCCATATGCTGCAAAGTAATGGAGAAAATCATCAAGAAGCAATTGATGATATATTGTGAAACTCACAATCTATTGTCGAATGCGCAATTTGGATTCCGTAGGGGAAGGTCATGTGTAACAAACTTGCTTTATACGATGCAAAGCTGGACAAGGGCAATTGATGCAAAAGAAACTGTACATGCAGCCTACATTGATTTCCGGAAGGCCTTTGACAGTGTTCCACACCAACGTCTCCTGCATAAGTTGAGACTGATAGGTATCGGAGGCAGACTTCTTACGTGGATTGAGAATTTCCTATCTGGTCGTTCCCAAACGGTGTGTGCAGGACGACAACAATCAAGATGACAGTCATCGAGAGTGGAGTCCCTCAAGTTTCAGTACTCGGACCCACCCTCTTTCTCTTGTTCTTTAATGATTGTGTACAGGAATTGGACTGCGAGTGCGCCATGTTTGCAGATGATGTAAAAATATAAAGAGGGTCATCAGGTGTGCTGCCGATGAAGATAACTTCCAGGAAAATCTTTGTCGATTAAACGAGTCGTCGCATAGATGGCTGCTGTCCTTCAATTCTAACAAATGCACTCTGCTGCGCCTGGGAAATCAAAATGCGGTGCCTTATGCGCGATCCTACGATCTGAACGGAATCCCTCTGCAAAAAACAAAAATACAGAAGGATCTCGGCATCTTGATGACAGACAATCTCAAACCTTCTACACAATGTTGTAAGGCGGCTAAAACTGCAACTTCAATGTTGTACGCCATCAAGCGGGCATTCACGGTTTTTGATGAAGACTGTTTCTCGAAAATCTTCGGTACCTTCATAAGGCCACATCTTGAATACGCGATTCAAGCCTGGAGACCGTGGATGCGGCAGGATTATAACGTACTTGAGAGGGTGCAGCGGCGAGCAACAAAATTAGTAAGAGGCCAAGGTTCACTACCATATGAGATCCACCTAAATAACCTTAATCTCTATCCTTTGAGTTATAGGCAGTTACGTAGAGATTTGATACAAACCTTCCGTATCGTGCGTGGCTTTGACTGCGCTCTCATGTGTGACGACTTCTTCCAACTCGCCACTACAACTAATCTCCGGGGGCATCCCTTCAAACTCTATGTGCCCCAAGGGCGATTGGATGTACGGAAGAATTTTTTCTCTAATCGTGTCGTGGACCCGTGGAATAACCTTCCCGAGGCCATTGTTATGTCCCAATCTGTGGAGATATTCAAACACCGACTTGATATACACATGCTACAACACAACGTGAACTATGTGACAAATTAACCTTGAAACACCACTGCGCCATGTGACTGTCTATATTTTCCTGACTGAAAACTTGTTAACATTGTTTATAATTCTTGAGATTTTGATGTGACAAATAGGGAGTTCAAAGGCGCAAGCCTATTTTTCCCTCAAATATACTGACTGACTGACTGACTAAAAGCGCTGTGATTCCGTGTTGGTCAAGATAATGGCCAAGAAAATCCAGAGAAGGAATGCCAAGGAGACACTTATCGATGTTCAGCTGTAGACCATTTTGCTGAAAACGATCAAAAAACTTCGCGTAGGTGCTGAACGTGTTCCTTGGGTGACCATCTCGCGTCAAGGATGTCAGTCAGCCAGCATATTTGTGGAAAAGATAGGATTGCGCCTTTAAATCCCCTCTTTGTTACATCAAAATCTCAAAAATTAGAAAAAATGTTAACCAATGTTTTCAGTCAGTAAAATAGAGAACATCACATGGTGCAGTGTTGTTTCAAGGTTAATTTTTCAAATAGTTCTCCTTTTGCTGTAGCTTGTGTATATCAAGTCAGTGCTTCAATGCCTGGGAACTTGGTCGCAGCTCCGGCACCTCAAGTATGTCGAGACCTCCACAATGAATTTCTCCGTGTTCCCATAACTATACGGCTGTTATCTGTGATAGGTTGCCTTTTCGACTTAACAGTAGAAATGGAAGTACGAAGGGTTCCCCTCACTCAAGTTATCCCATGCTTTCGTCTGCTTCCGGCTGAGTCACTTCCGTTGTTGGCGCATCACATTATAATAATAATAATAATAATATAATAATATTAATAATAATAATAATAATATGTTTATTATGCCAGTTTACAGGCAATTGTAAAGAGTTGGTAATGCACCTCTTGGGCGCCTTCCAACACCTCGAAGACCGGAAAAAACCTAAAACAAACTCCCTATGTTGCGGCCAGTATTGGTTTTGTTTCATGTTTTTTGTTTTGTCAATACTGGGCGAGATAGGGAGTTTGTTTCAAGTGAAAAAAACCTGCCTTCAAAGGTATGATACAAACGGAATAAATGTACAGTTGTAAGCTGAGTTGACTCATCAGCAGGAGAACTGTTTCATATCGTTTAAAAACATTAGTTCCAGACGGAGAGGGTTGGCACAAGAACACAGTGTTCTCAGTCTTTCTTCAATGGTTGTCGGCAAAAGTTGCGAGCTATCGGCTGAAGGGTTAGCGGACTGCGGGTTGCTGCTTCAGCCGCATTATCTTCAGCAGTGAAGCCTGGCGGGGTTCAAAGTCCACGAACGCCATCAGAGTGAAAGAGAGATTCCACCGAGTCAGCACCCAAAATTCGTGAAAGTTGTCCTGAATGTAGAAAACTAGTTACAGCTCTCTTAAACATAGGGTAGTTTTGCTGGGTTTTAATACTTTTGGGCAGCTTATTCCAGATTGATATGGCATTTACTGAAAAGAATTGCCGGTACTTAACTGTGCGTGCCATAGGAAGAAATAAAAATACGTCTCGATGACTGGCGCGTCGAGAGTGCACAAGCTGCCTTATTGTACTAAGAGGATTAAAGGTTTGACCATTCAAAAGTTTAAACAGTAAAAATAGACCCTTCTGCAATCGACGAAGCCATAGGGGATCCAGCTTTATAAGTTCGCACCTTTGTTGGTAGGTTAAGTTACGGTGTTCTGTAGTGAAAACTCTTCTAGTGAAGAAGTGCTGCACCGATTCTATTTTCTTCCGTTCACTAGTGCGAGAAGACTGAACAGAGGCGAGCAGTATTCAAGACTAGGTCTCACGTACATATTATAAAGGCTAGTTCTAACCTTGATAGTCTTAAAATTTCTAAGGATAAATCCAGTGGTTCGGCGTGCTTTCGAGACTATCAGGGCACAGTGCTCTGACAAATTGAGACTATTAGAGTAGGATATGCCCAAATCCTTGATAACTCCTGGGACATTTAGTTCGTGGCCGTCAATGCTTAATTCCGGTTGATGATCGTCGCCAACAACCATAACGGAACATTTGTGCCATGAAAGGGTGAGGCGCCATGTGCAACACCACTGGGCGAAGGCCTGAAGATCCTTTTTTATCAGCTCGAGCACGATGTTGCGATCTGCTGGTTTATATCGATAAGCGACTTTTAAATCATCAGCGTACATGAAGGGTCTGCCATACTGAAAACAATCTGAAACGTCGTTGACAAACAGGCAAAATAGGAGCGGACCCAGTACACTACCCTGTATAACTCCACTCCTCACATGCGTGGGGTTGGAGATAACATTGGAAATTTTTACTCGTTGTGTGCGAGCATCCAAATAGGAAGATATGAAGTTCAGAGGCTTGCTACCTATGCCGAAGGAGGCCAGTTTCAGAAGGAGGAGGTTATGATCGACCCGATCAAAGGCCTTAGTAAAATCAAAATAGACGCTATAAGTGGCAAAACCACTGTCTCTAGATTGCAGCACATAATCAAAGAAAGAGAGCTGGCAGGTGTCACAAGATCGTTTCTCGAGAAAGCCATGTTGAGCTGTACTGAGCAGGTTGTTCTCTGTCAAGTGACGCATCATCTTTTCTTTGATTAAGGTCTCCAAGATCTTCGATGCTGCGGGAAGTGTATTTATTGGCCTAAAGTTGTCGAATGATGTCGATCGGCCATGCTTGCGAATAGGCATTATGTGCGATTCCTTCCACAACGAAGGAAAGGTTTCGCTCTCAAGAGCAAGATTAAATACCTTAGAAAGAATAGACGGAAAGATATCATTCGCTTCAGCTTTTAGAAGGCTAACTGGGACGCCATCTGGTCCTGGACTATAGGATTGACGATAACGACGAATGGCTACAGTCACATCCCAGACGGTAAAACTTATGGTTTCGAGTACGGCACCCGTCCAAGCCTGGATAACAGGAGGTGCAGCGAACGAGCTTTCACTAAACGTTTTGGATAGGAACGCATTGAAGTTATCGGCGGTCAACTTAGCGTCAGCTATGGGGTGAGTGGTACAAGAGGCGTGTTTCTAGGTTACAGATTTTCCACTGGTGGCGACGTCGCATCCAGTTCTGAGCTGCTTGAATCCATCTTCTAAATTGCAGGCTAATTTTTATCCTGCGACAGGGCTTGGTCTGCCTCTTGTGACTTGGTGTTTGGGTCAGCCACGTCCTTGTCAAGAAAAATTTCCTTGTATGTCCTGCAAAAGGAAACAAACCCTTCCTTATCATATTGCTTCAGGGCTTCATATATTTGTGCGCTATTTTCGCACATTTTATGTGTACCTATTGTTTACACGGGACACAGAAAACAGCCTTACTCGTGCTTGTTACATTATTGTTGCACGTGAGACTCTTGGAATTTGTCATGGCTCCAAATAAAACGATGGTAAGAGAGATTATTTGTATGATAAATGAAAAGGCTAACCGTCTTTTCTTCTCTTAAATATATTGATTGATAGAAATCTTCCACTTTGTCTCAAAATTTGACCCAACCGTGGTCAAATAAATAGTTCAGCATTTATTTGAATGCGTTTCATTGGCTGTTTAGTAGGCCAGGAGACACAGCTATCGTGCTTTTTCTTATTGTTTATGTAGACAAGACTAAAAATTCTACTATGTCTTTCAGTGATTTTGTTTGCAATTAATTCGATAAAAGACTGCCACCATTTTAAGCTCACCAGTCAACCAAACAATCACAGTTTCTTTTCAATGAAACTCTCCAGCATTGAAACGGTCTTTTGACCGCAGACACAACAATCTATAGAAATACAAAATCATAAATGTGGTTTCTGCACCGGGAACTTGTGGCCAACATATATTTCCATATTTCTTTGTGAACCACTGCCAGGTATCGGAATACCTTGCCGACACGCGAAGTGGAGGAAGGGCAGCAACTTCGTCTGGCAGCCCTCGAGCAAGTCAGCAGTCGCAGACTGGCCACGATCTTCGAGCATGTCAAGTACCACTGCGAAACAAACGCGCTGTGCAGTATATGTGGCGAACTAGCATCCAGCTTCAATTACAGGCTTTACGTTTGTGGAGACTGTAAGGAAGGTAAATTTATTTCACCTTTTTAGCCTGCCTGCCCGCCTGTGCAGCTGCACTGGCTAGCTTAGAAAAAACAACCCTTGGGTTCTTGTTGTACGATTTTAACTGTCCCCACAGCTTCACTTAGCCTACAGATAAACTTATTGCATAAAAACCAGCCGGATAGAATTTATATTAGTCATGTACAATGTATACTATGAAATTACAATCTCAACTCATCTCTCCACATGCCGTCGCTTGGATGAGATTGTGCAGTTCCGGGATTGCGAGCATCGTCCGTTAAAGGTTATCTGAGGTAAGCTCAATTCGATTGCAGTCCATCTGAACCTGGAAGGTCATGATGACATGACACACCTACAGATCGTCAGTGTTTTCCCCTGTAACCACAGTTTGGGACCGTAATTAGTGCAGTGGTGGCTTCGCAGCTCGAGTTTGGGTAATGAATGGCCGTAATTTCCTTGCCCGTTTCGGATGTGGGCATGATAATTGCGCGAAAATTATGTTCACTGTCGTTGGTTGGTTAGTTACCCATGTTAGCTCAGGAATCCCCGCCGGAGTTCAAACTAGGTGCAGTTGGGAGACGGAAAAAAGCCACGACTTCGGCCAGCTTGAGCCAGAGGTCCTCGGGGATGAGTTGGGTGCCTGGCTGGTGTTTATGCAATGAGTTTATATGTAGGCTAAGTGAAGCTGTGGGGACATTCAAAATCGTACAGCAAGAACCCGAGGGTTGTTTTTTCTAAGCCAACCAGTACCGGTCGCAGTGTCACTTTCGGCTTCGTCGGTTTCTGACGAACCTGATGCAATTAGAGGAGGAAGCTTTCCTCTGATTGGTCTGTCTCTTTTTTGTCAATTTCTTCTCTGACTTGTCCTCTTGTGTATAAATGAAATAATTGGGATGCTGCGTCTGTATGCGCTAACAAAGTCGTGATTTGGAGGATTCTTCATTGTGTAACTGATTTGGCGTTCATACTGCAAGCACTACTTCCGACACTGACCTTCGTGTATGACTAGTATCAGAAGGCCAGTCCATGTCACCTTAACCAGTGCGCCTAATCTCATCACCGATTGGCTTCACTTCAGCAGGTAGAGAGAATGAGTTGAACTGTGTGCTCTGAGTTTGTCATTTTATGGGCCACATCTTGATATACGAGGGCCAAAGTGTTGGGTCGCACTCTTTAAAAAAAAGCTGACGCGATCCCCGTGACAATGGATTTATACGCCTGACAATTCGAATTCCCTCGCGCACCCATCTTCAGCACATAATCAAAGAAAGAGAGCTGACAGGTGTCACAAGATCGTTTCTCGATAAAGCCATGTTGAGCTGTATTTAGCAAGTTGTTCTCTGTCAAGTGACGCATCACCTTTTCTTTGATTAAAGTCTCCAAGATCTTCGAGGCTGCGGGAAGTGTATTTATTGGCCTAAAGTTGTCGAATGAGGTCAATCGGCCATGCTTTTGAATAGGCATTATGTGCGATTCCTTCCACAACGAAGGAAAGGTTTCGCTCTCAAGAGCAAGATTAAATACCTTAGAAAGAATAGACGGAAAGATATCATTCGCTTCAGCTTTTAGAAGGCTAACTGGGACGCCATCTGGTCCTGGACTATAGGATTGACGATAACGACGAATGGCTACAGTCACATCCCAGACGGTAAAACTTATGGTTTCGAGTATGGCACCCGTCCAAGCCTGGATAACCGGAGGTGCAGCGAACGAGCTTTCACTAAACGTTTTGGATAGGAACGCATTGAAGCTATCGGCGGTAAGCTTAGCGTAAGCTATGGGGTTTCCTAAAGCATCTCTAAGTATGGGGTGCTGCGTTTTCATCTGCGCTTTTACTGTACGCGAAAAGAGTTTCGCAACATTAAGGGAAGAGTTTTCAGCGAAGTGAGCCTCATCAAATCCCACTTGTACGGTCAAATGGAGCAACAGCTTTGATATTCCAAGGTAGTCTTCCTAAATTTCCGATTAAATAATTTAAAAAAATGCTGTCAGAATGAAAGGAGAACAACCACAGTTGTAAAGAATGAAAAGAATCTTTTCATAGGCAGCATGCTTCCTTCTGCGTTAGAAGTCAATTTTCGGCGACCTCCTTCAGGTGTTCCGCGTTGCTATAAAATAAATTTTGCCCGGCGTTTAGGGAGTTTCATAAGTTCCCTATCATTAATTATCCCTGAGTTGAACAATGCAAACTGCGCTTTCAGAAGTCAAAGCTAGATGTGCCCAAGTAAACCTTGCCGGCTAGAGATGCTAAGTCGTGGAATGTCCTCCCCACATATGTTGTGAGGTCACCATCATTAGAAGTATTAAAAAACCTCGCTTAATATTTATTCCAAAACAGCTGTGCTGTCCACATCATCGAGAATTCAATACAATCCGCTATATAAGTAAAACTTCTCTAACAAACTTATAAAGTGGTATCAATGTTCAGCAGGCTAACTTGTAAGAAGGGTAGAACAAATAAACAAATGTCGAAAAAACGGAGTTACATGTTTAGAGCAGCTAAAAGGAGGACACCAGTCTAGCGAATTTCAGAAGAGTCTGAATGTTGGAGCAAGTAGATCTCACAGAAATAAGGTTGGGGGCCTGACATCATTTGCAGTATGAATCAGTAAGTGCAGGAAGATGTTTCCGAAATTTGGAGCATTTTGTGAATTTCTTCGAAGCTCCATAGTTTTGAATGCGCAACCAGTTTCCTTTGTGGTTTTCCGAAATTCATGAAACCTTGTTTAAGCCTTTTTCTCTTTGATGACTTTGTAAAGTTGTACAAGTAAGCAAAGTGCAAAAAAGTAATAGAAAAATACTTTCAAAGATGTTTAAGTACACCTAAATAAACGCGGTAAAACCAACGTGACAGTTGCCGGCTGCGCTATGATTGGAGTTGACCGTGCTCTGTTATTAGTCGGAGTCAAACAGGTTAATCTTCCGATTATATTCTAGGCACCATTTTCCTTAATTTCCAGTCGGGTTATACCAAATTTAATGCGCTGTCAAGTAAATGTAACTCGTAAAAACTATTGGCTGTCTGTGCCGGTGGGCAACAGAAGTCTGCATCATGATGCACGGGGAGGGGGATTGTGATAAGCTGTGATGCAGCCTGTCCTTGTCCAACAAGACAACCACTTCATCGCTCTTCACCCTAAGGTGATGCCAGCGATTGGTAATTGTAGACGTCCTACCCTTCTTTCCATATATAAGACCACCGCCGCGTGGCTAATTCCTTCAACAAAATATCGGTAATCCTTGGCCTTCCGAGTACGGCTTTTGCCGTTAGCGTTACGCCAGCTAGCCCATATGCCAATTCACTCGTTATTCTAGACACCCAAGCGCCCAGTACGCCGACAAAGGACCCCAAAAAGGGATGGGGTGAGGGTAAGTGATACGAACAGTAGCACCTTTGCCACGAGCAAGTGACTGTGGGTAACTGATATGTTTTCTCGAGGCGCACACTGAGACGGCTAGGCTAAAACCGACTATAGGTACCCTCCTCGCACCGATACAAATTTTATGCGCAGTGTGTCCAAGATTTGGCAGAGAACGTTGCTGTCAGGATGGGATAGACATTGTGCGTTGGTTATCGTATATCGTATTCAAGTAGCAAAACAATGAGCATGCGGTCTGAAACGTACTAAAGTTAACATATTGTTGAAACGTGAAAAATCAAAAAGTGGCCATATCAGGTTCCATCTAAGCACCCAGAAGCCTCACAGCTGTTATTTTTACACATGTCACAGTGGTAATATACGCAACACAATAAGCGGCCTGAGGCTAAAATCCTGACATGCCAATATGAAATTAATTTATGACACACAGAACAAAGTTGTCCCATGGGGCTAAATGCACTTTATTTAATAAATTCTTTTCAGTATTTCTGGCGCCATCTCAGTACTGTTTGCTGCAACTTTATCGTTTCTAGGAAGAACCAACTACTCACGAAGATGGAATCATTCAATACTGCGAGGTAATCCTGCCGGTGCATAGATCATATCTTTATTTGGTTTAGGTCGCCGACTCAGTCCCACCACGCAAACTAGTAAGGTTTAATTAGGTGCAGCTAAGGTTGGCTTTATGAATAGCGTCAGCGTCGACGGCAACTTCTTCAGCCAGAATCTGGATCGAGTGAAAGTGAGTGGACAAGCAGTGGTGATGAATGGCAACCATCCTCCTCCTCCTCATCGTCATCACGCTTATCAAAAAATGCTGAAATTCAAGGCTTACCACCTTCGGCTTCGGCGAGTGTGCCAAAAGGAGAATCAGATGCTGGGGAAAATTTGCCTTTTTCTGCCAAAAAGCCTAGCGTAGGCGCAGTTGTGAAGAAGACTTCAGGTTTGTACTATTTTACACTGATGACGTTTGACATGATTTCTGTATTTATCTGCTCGCCAGAATCCCTTCTATGGTTTTCAAAATGATATAAGACTGTGTGGATATTACTTATTGTCAACCGCTTAATCGCAGTTAGCAGATAAAAATATCTGGTCGCTTTATTCCTAAGTTACATTGACGACCAACCTCGAGTTCCTATAGAATTTGGCTTTGACGGGCCGATTCCTGCTTCGCATGATAACGCTTTGTCATTCCTAATCTTCTTGCGGGTTGAAGTGCTTATGCACTTTTTTCAATTTCAATTTTTGTTTCGGACTACACCAATCCTATATGCTTCCAGAATAATATACACTTTTAATAATAAAGCAGGTGTCTTATTATATCCAGCTCCTGTAGTTTTCCTATCTCATGGATCGTAAATCAAAATTTCGATATTTTCATTCAAACAAATAACTTCAGTATGGTTATTATAATGATTAGCGTACAGCCTAAGGTCAGTTCATTTCAGTCACGTCATGATGCTGGATTTAAAACGAGTACACCGTTGCCTGCCTCTCTGGAAGATTGCTACTTAGGTAGTAGACATTTTTCACATTAGCTTCCATTGCTCTTATGAATTCAAATAAATTGCATAGTTTAAATGCAAAAATATTAGTGTTTGTACTTGTTTGGCAGCCATTAACGCTTTATTCAAATTTTATTTTTGAAGGAAGGGTATCTTTCAAGTTAAAAAGTTTCTAAATTGTCGAATAGTTTTAAATCCCACCGGCTGTTACACTTGAATTCAACTGTGTGCAGCATATATTATGTCTCAGAAAAAGTGAGCATTACCCTACCTTGGGAGCAAGAAATTGCAAAGTTCTCATAAAACTTTGTAATGGGTGTGGGCTACCTTATATGACTTATAAGCAGCATTAGTAAATGCACATTGCTTTATAAATGCGCATTTTCTGCAGTTCACCTTAGTAAGAGATCCCTCTGAAGTTTGCTCTCCAAAATTGTCTTTAACTGCCTTGCTTCCCTTGAAATTTCGAGTTATGTTTACTTCCAATACCTTCGTTTTTTTGATTATCCTATGATCATTGTTATTTGGCCACAGCCGTCGACCTCGGTTTGCATCGCAAGAAGGCACAAAAAAGAAATTAGGATTGTAAAAAGTCAGTATCAAGGAGATGTGCGTGTCTGTGTGGGGGGTGGGGGGGGGGGCTGAGAGTTGCGTGTATTTCATATATTGTGAACCACGATAGGCTTGCAGGTTGTATTGGGTTCGTCTATATGCACAATTTCGGCTTTCGTAACCTAATGATAGCTCCTTCTATACTTGTTGGCAGACCCTGACCCAGCGACTCAGAGTAGTTCGCTGGGACGTTATGACTTACTCACAAAGCGTTTTTGGGATTCATAGAATGCCAGTTATCAACATTTGCGAAGATGGCATATGCTCCGAATTCCACTGTTTCTCAGCTGTCTTCTCGTATTCTTTTGGATAGGCGCTGACTTGTTGGACCAATTTAGCCTGCCAAAGAGCAAATGCTTATTAAGGTAGTCTAAAACGGCAGCATCTCCTTACCTTCTTTGCGTAAAATAAGGTTGCTAGCGAAGAATGCCCGAAAACTTGCTTCTGGTGAGACTCATGCGACGGTATTTAATGACTCTTCTAAATGTGTTTTACAAGAATTGCTTTTCCATGGCTGACTATGCCCCTAATTTATTGATTTTTTGCAAGGCAAACGAGTTATTTCACTTAACTAACATCTGTTGATGCAGACGCGAACTCGCAAACAACTATTCTCTTCTAGCATTCAACTACTTTTTGCGTTTTGATTATTTTCTCAAAATTTATTACTCATATCTGAGGTGCACGTCGCGGAATGCTCTCCTTTCGGATCTGCATTTTTTACTGTTACAGAAGTATTACCGCTTTCAGTAATTGCCCAATTGACAGCTTTATTTGTTCCCCCTATATACCACAGCTGGTCGGTACAGAGACGGTATTTTGCGCGGGAATTATTTTATTGTGCTTACCTTTGACTTTTGCGACGTCTAAGAAACTCTCCCATCCCGCACCCACGTGGGATCGAAGGTGGGTTCACAGGTAGTGTGATCCTGCCCCATACGCGTGCTACCCAACCTGCATTTGCTTCGCCCATAAAGGTTGGCCTCCTCCCTATTAGTCCGAAGCATCTACTGCATAGTAGCGCCACGGGCTACTACCTGTGAGCCGTACACAACGTGTCATCTAACATAGTCGGTGTGGGTTGTGGTTATTAGCTCTAGAGGAGGGCGAAAGTAAGTTATAAACGGTGTTTGCGTACCAAATACGCGTGTTGCGCACGACTGTCATTAAGGCGTCCTGCGATCACGGCGTTGGCCGCGGAATACCCGGGCACTTTGCATGTTT
The DNA here is from genome assembly GCA_036362985.1 of Ligula intestinalis. Taxonomy (NCBI): domain Eukaryota; kingdom Metazoa; phylum Platyhelminthes; class Cestoda; order Diphyllobothriidea; family Diphyllobothriidae; genus Ligula; species Ligula intestinalis. Next base: position 20,058 of record JAYGXS010000255.1, read on the forward strand.
TATATACAAACCTCCTTAACACCCTTCCTCCGTCCTAAACACCACAGATGTAAATCCTGCCCACAAGTCAGATGTTCATCTTCTCCATTGAATTGTATTGGCCTAATGCTGATGGATTACCGAAAAGGACAACGAATGCCTGTGCGACATTTCGCCCTAACGAATACAATCCATAGGCAGGCGGTGGCAATGAACATAAGGCAGCTTAATCGACAGAAAAAAGGGCGGTTACGCGTTGGCAATGAAAATAAATTAACCCGCCACTGTCATCACTCAAGTGACTTGTTTTTTTTTAGCACCGAATTAGACCCTATTATAGGCATACCTGCAAGCAAACCTCAGCCGAACCCCACCCATTGTGTTCATTAGGGTTAGCATTCTTTGTCGGGTTAGTAGATTCGTACAGGCATTTGTTGCCTCAAAAGCATGTGTTTAGAGAAGTGTTGTTGTTGTTGTTGTTGTTGCTATTCTCAAGACCGTTTTTTGTCCTCCATTTTGGACAATTGCAAAGTAACAAATACCTGTCTCATCTCGGCTTCCCGCTCTTTGTTTTACAGGAGACCGTAAGCACATCTGTGAGGCGTGTGGCAAAGCCTTTGCAAAACGGGCCTATCTTTCCCTTCATGTCCGCACTATTCACAGAGGTATGCTTTCTTTTTCTGTGGGACTAGCCCTTCCAACATTTACAGAAGATTACATTTTCTTTTAAGGAATTATCCCTAAGCTCATTGGTTGTAGTACCGGCGTGACGAGGGTGGCATAAAATTTAACAGACAGTAAACAGGATGTACGATGGAAAAGGTTGAGGATGCTAAGGCATGCAAGTGGCTAATTTTGCAAGGGACTTGAGAACAAGGGTGAAGCGCATGACAATGAGCTGGGTTGAGAAGAATAAGTTTCGTCGCTCGCCGCAATTATGACTCAATACATGTGTAGCTTTCTCTGGGACCAGGAGTGTATTTGTCTGATGTTTCGAACTCTCCCGCGAGCTCATTGTCAAGGAATGAAAAAACGTACAGCTCACGGTGTAATTAAGTCAGTTCCGCTGAGATTGACCTCTGCCCTCGATCTGCTCGCGCAACGCGAGGTAGGCCTCAGGAAGCTCGACATGCCTGTTAATTGAGCCCGCGCGTGAATGCCAGGCTTCCTGCAGCAGGCGTGAAGTTCGGTCGTCTGACCGACCCAGTATTCGCACGTTTTCGAAGTCGAAGCTGCAACGACCATCAGCTCAGCTGAACAATTCATCCAAAAGCTACAGGGTATCCAACTAACATCTGACAAAGTGATGGTATCTTTCGATGTGACCTCACTTTTCACCTCAATACCGCAACATCTTTCAGTTGAGACCATCCAAATCTTGTTAGAAGTACAACGGGACGGACTCAAAGCTCAAAATAGAGCATCTTATTGGACTCCTGAAACACTGAGCACTTTTTTCACCTTCAGTGGAACGGTGTATGAACAAGTAAAAGGTACACCAATGGGGTCGCCCTTATCTGGCCTGATCGCCGAAGCAGTACTACAACGACTGGAGGCACTGGCTTTCGAACATTATCGACCGCGATTGTGGGTTCGGTATGTTGATGACACGTTTGTCATCATTCATCGAGACAAGATTGAGGATTTCAGAGACAATCTAAACTCGATCTTCCTCGACATCCAGTTCACGATGGCGGAAGAAAAAGATAGCCAGTTGCCGTTCCTCGACGTGCTGGTGTGCAGAACAGACGGTGGGGAACTCAAAACAACAGTTTCCAGGAAGGCGACGAATACCTCTCGCATCCTGAGTTACCTCAGCAACCATCCCGTCTCGCACAAGCGTAGCTGCGTGCGAACGCTCTATCGTCGTGTAGAAACTCACTGCAGCGAACCAGCCGACAAGAAGGCCGAGGTCCACTATCTCAAGAAACTCTTCACAATGAATGGCTATCCTGGCGCCTTCGTCGAAAAATGCAGGCGACGAGCCAAACGAAGAAAATCAGCAGGACAACCAAAACCAACACGCTGGCGAGCAATACCGTATATTGCTGGTGTTTCTGAAGAATTCGCTCGACTGGTGAGCGAATTTGGGATTGGCGTTGCTCACAGACCGGAAGCAACAATCCGCAGGCAACTTATGCGGCCCAAGGACCCAGTACCCGTTAATGAAAAGTCCGATGTCATTTACCGTATTGACTGCCTTTGTGGTCAAGCCAATTATGTTGGTGAAACCGGCAAACGGGTCTTCACGAGGATGCACCAGCATGACCTCGCCGTGCAACGGAACGACAAAAATTCCCTGGTGGCCGCCCACGCGTCCAAGCCAGGGCACAGCTTCGATTCGAAAACGTGCGAATACTGGGTCGGTCAGACGACCGAACTTCACGCCTGCTGCAGGAAGCCTGGCATTCACGCGCGGGCTCAATTAACAGGCATGTTGAGCTTCCTGAGGCCTACCTCGCGTTGCGCGAGCAGGTCAAGGGCAGAGGTCAATCTCAGCGGATCTGACTTAATTACAACGTGAGCTGTACGTTTTTTCATTCCTTGACAATGAGCTCGCGGGAGAGTTCGAAACGTCGGACAAATACACTCCTGGTCCCAGAGAACGACTTAATTTCTTCTATCCAGTTACCTGGGCCTCGCATATTCTCGACCATTCAGAATGTGTAGCTTTGAACTTTTACTGGAATCCAGTCCTGAGGTGTGTGCGCAGGGCTTTACATGCCGCCGCCAAATTGATAAGTCGATTGAGGGAGATCTCACCGATGGCCTAAGCTTCAATCAGTTATCGACTTTTCTTGGTTCTGCTATGGGTAATTACCTTAATGACTGCGAAGGTAAAATCGTGATCTGTCCCGTAGTTGGGAGCAGCCACCTGTGATAATCTGTCACTGTCTTACAACCAAATTATGCTTGCGTATGCACGATGTGAACATGTGTCCAGTCTGCCCCGTGTAGTTTAGAAGACAGTTTTGACATGGGCTGCGATATAGTATACTCGATTAATTACTAGACTTTAATCAATCCTTGATTTTCATGCCTCTGCTGCGCATGATAACCCTGGGCCGGTGAGGTGGGTCTCTTGCAGCGTCTAAGCAGTGATTATGCGCAGATCACTACAATCATCAGACCGAATCCCAGGTTGAAGGTAAAAGACAGAAGTCACCGGACTAAGGTCTTTGTTGTTCACAAAACCCTATGTTTCTGTCTCAGGTAGCAGTGGCTACTGGCGAGGCCACGGCCGGTGTTGCTTGCGTCCAGTCGCGCCCGAGAATCTGTGTGTTGCGTTGTGTGGGGGTGATAACAGTTGTTTTTACATGACTGTGAAAAGAGTTTAAGTGGTTTGCTATTTATGTACTGCAATTGCTCGGGAGGGGTGTCGGGTATGGAGGTTCACGCTGTGTGCGTTGGAGCAGCCCTTAGGCAGGTGTGCTTGTTTGGATGCGCGTGTATGTGCGATAGTGTGCGCACGTGCGTGCGTGACTGAATAAGCTGAAGTCAACTGTAGGGAGCCACCGGAACGCAGCAGGACAGGGCACGTTTGCACAGCTTTTATCAGTTAGCCAGAAGCAGATGCGATATAAAGCCTCCAGGGGACGGGGGCGCCAGTGAAAGGAAGCACTGAAACAGTTGTTTGTGATGACGCCTGACTTTGAGGGAGATAGCATTGCGAACGCAAAGGACGCAATTTTTGTATGTCCACCACACTATTTCGTCTCTGTAGTGCGACGTTGCAGGATGCGAGGACGAACGTGCTAAGCTCATATTGCGCAAGGGCAGCCTTAATGTCTGTGCAGGCGCTTCACGCATACAGCAGGTTGGGCTGACTAAACGTATGGCCACTGCCATTGGTGTCTCAAGTATCTGCATTAACGTAAGAACTCATTCTTATGAAATGGAACTTGCCGTGTCTTGTGAGCGCCTTATAGGCAAAATTATACTTGGTTAACGTTTACATGGTGGCCAGTGTCAACCAAATAAGCCAACATTTCGCTAGATCTGGACTTTTTAACTTCTTGATTTAGCCAGGCAGGATGAATAATTGCAAATGTATATCAGCCGCACTTGAATTCAGCGATGTTTTCATGACTGTCATCGCTAAACGTAATTTTTACTATTGCGTCCAGTTCGTACATGCGACCTTTTGTCCCCTTCGTTTATATCTTGCCGTCCTTTTTCTTGAGCCCTGTTCAAGGAGGCTGCTCCCGCTGCTTTCTTTGCTAAGTTACCATTTGTTGAATTCGGATAAAGTTCAGCGGTTGTAGCCCGTAGTCGTTGCAGTCTATGCATAAACGCCTTCGGTTCATTGTCAGAGCTCAGTTTAAATATGTCAAAGTGCTGACGAAAACCAAAAAAGTCAAGGTTATCTAAATTTCACCCTGGCTAGTAGTTTCCACCACTGCCTGACTAGAAATAGAAACCTCACTTGCCTCCCAGCAAGTCCTCGACCCGAAACCGCTACCTAATTGGAAATGTCGAAGTGGGGGCCAGCTCAAAACTGGCTCGACTCAGTCCGTCAGGAATGGAAGTGGTTCTCGAACCTTCGGTATTAGGTCTCCGGTGCTGGCGAAGAGAATGATTCGACATGTCTGCGGCCACGGGTCGTCGCACGTGCGGAAGCATCGTACGGAACTTCATCGAGGCCGGCTAGATTATTCATTATCGCAGCTGTAACAAGTACGAGTAGTACTATGTGTGATTATGCCTTACAGTACGAGCAAACCCTGAAGGATATTCCTTTCTTTGGCTTAGGCGGAAAGCAGTACCACACAATAACGGGATGGTGGTGACTTTCTAGTTACTGTGTATGTGGTAAAGTTGCCGTCGATGTCACTACCTCCCCTTGTATACCGTGATTCCTAGTAACGTGGCAAGCTTCGTTCAAATAAGAACGGGTTCGGGTTGATGCAGGGGGCTTTTTTAAATCTAAAACCAATAATTATATTTTAATGACATTGCACAGTCTTTTCTCGGTTCTGTGTGAAATAAAGAAAACATTTTGTTCTTTACCTGAGGCACTTTTTTTCTTTTTTTAGAACGGCCAAAATACACATGCGATATCTGTGGGAATGTTTTCAAGGCGAAGATGAACCTACGGAAACACGTGGACTGTATCCACAGAAGTATGCTTCCTTGCTTTCTGTGCTTTGCCTTCTCCTTTCTTTTCTGTAGTGCCTTTTATTGTGTTCATCTATACGCGTGTCGTAGTTGTTGTTGTTGTTATGTTTACGCTTGGGAACCGATAGATCCTTAAATGATTTTAACGACAACGAATGCTTTTTGACCTTACTACTTCAGTATCGGATACAGAGTATGGAGTTATGGTTACGCCAACGCTACCTAAGCGTGTGGTAAAACTATAATGCTGTCTACTTCAGAGTTAAAAACAGCTCACTTGAACGATGGTGGTGGGCATATGCCGTTATTTTATTACCAACGCGTTGTCGGCCTCTCTCGTCCTTTAACCTACCTTACCCACACTGCCAGCCTTCCGGTATTTCACGCCTACCTATGCATTGTTTTTGCTAGTATGCTGTACCAGCATTCTATGCCATGTAGTAGGAACACACAAACATTCGTTACCATTTTATGCTCGTATGGAGGACGCTCATAAGCACATCTCCTGCTTTGTATGCATCAGTATCAGTGTCAGTTTATTGAGTGAAAGGTAGGCGAATGTCTTTGAGCTCCTATTCATTCATCTGCACCTGTGGGGCATAATATATTGGTCGCAAGACCCGGCGTTTGTCCAAAATAGTACGAGAAAATCTTCCAGCACGACTAGGGAATGGCCAAATAAAGGGCATTAATACTTCCATTCTCACACAAATGGTAGACTCAGATCATCGCGTAGATGCCAGAAAAGCTTCCTCAGTGATCTACAAGATACGCTCAGGCTATTTGAAATTCCTTAGACAGCGTCTGTTTGCTACAGCAGAAGTGGCTACCATCAGGCTACGTAGACCGGTCCTGTGCGCCAAAAAAGACTTCGTAATGGCGCCTCAGTTACCATGGCCGAAAGTCCCTAACCTAACCGCCATCAGGTCATCACCTGTGTCAGTTATCAGTCCCCCTGACGCTGACCTATTGACTTCAATCTTCCCCCCCCCCCTACCGACCCTGATAACCGCAATAATTTTTTTATATCAACTGCCATCGTTTACTTGGTTAATTACCGTATAAATGTATAAGCCCGAAGAGAAATAATCGAAAGCCTATGAATACTCGCCAATTTATCCTTAAGGATTTTCACATGTGCAAATAACGTTTATTTCGAGGTCATCGTAATCAAGTAAAAGTGAAATATTGATGATGCGACTACTGCTGCGTCCATCCTTTTCGGTCATCTGGTTCCCTTGCACGGGCTTGCTTCATTAGAAGTCCATCTGGTAACCGCCGGCAAACAAAATGGCCAGATTACCGGTCAAATATACACTTGCAATATTGGTCTATACCGTTTAGACCTTACATATGTTGATGCATACCGCGAACAGAAGTTAATTTCTCGGCAAATTGAAAAGCTAAACTTTCAGTACCGGTTTATTAACCAGAAAGCAGATAGGGAAAACACGGGGGGACGCGCTGATGCGCCGGGCCCCTCGCAGCTGTGTCAAGCAGCGGCATAATGCCGACGAAACACGTGTCTGGGCCTTTTAGCTAGCACTTAGGCTGTTAGTGTGGTAAGTTACAACATCAATATATGGCCATTCACTGCCAGTTGTGTGGTTTATTATTCTGTTTTTACCCAAAAAATATTTCGATTCATAGAGACCGATACCTCGACTAAAGCTCTGCTATTGTTGATTTAGTGTTGCCCCTTGCTGATTGTTGATTTCTCATGCGGCTTGCGGGCAGTTTTACGTTGCCCAGTTGCTAGGCCCTCTTACCTTCTCAGTCCAAGTAAGCAACCTGTCATTCTACGAAGACGGTCCCGCTTAATTTTTTGTAAACTTTTTGTGAGAAGATCTAATATCAGACAGCATTTTAATTTGTGAATTTAGAGAGTGGTATATAATTTAACTCGACTCTTCATATGCTTTTCTGTTGTGGTTGTTTCCCCCATAACGAAAATGCGTGTTTGGGTTATTTACTCATATCATTACATTTTTGAACTCGCGATTTGAATCAAGCATAAGTCTTTGCACTAATTCCGACATTTTTGTCGGTTTTTAGAACTGCGAGATTTCGCCTGTGAAATTTGTGGCAAAACCTTTGCTGTGAATGGAACTCTCAAATTTCATATCGACGTTGTCCACAAACGTACGCGCCCTAATGTGACATTTTGCGTTTATTGCCGCTTTATCTTATTCCTTTATACTTTCTTCTGGTATTATATGCTACAGATTCATCCCGGCTGCCTTCACAAGTGTTTTTACCACGTATTACAAACAATTAAGACCATTGTGCATGTTTTCTACAAAGCACATTTGAATTTATAAAGACAGTGGAAATCAATGAGAAATATGCAGACTTCTTAAGTGACCATTTTGGTAACAAAATGTTTGTTCTACCATCTTAGATACCCCTAGCTTATAGGCCTCTGGCTACTTTTAGTTTTGTTGGTTTTACTGTAGTTTTAGTTCAGTTTAGTTGTTAGTTTTTTGTTCAATTTATTCGTTTACTTTTAGTTTTGATTTAGTTTAGGTTCCTAGTTTAGTTCCATTTCGTCAAATGCAGATGAATATGCTTAAATAACTACTATATCCTAAACTAAGGGAAACTTGACAAAATTAACTAAACCTGTACCACTAACCTTATGGTGGTACCTGGAGCTTGGTGCGAAGGCAAGGAAAAACTACTGCCGATACATGTGGTTTTAATCGACCTTAGCAAGGCATTTGATAAAGTCGATCTGACCAAACTCATTAATACGATCATTGGAAGAGCTGTAGTCGAATGGATCTAAGGATACCTATTCGGTAAACAATGCCGGGTTGGCGGTGGGCGTTCCTCTACGTTTGTGACTCGTTCCTGGGTTCCAGACTTGTCGGTACATGTTGAGGCTATCGCATCAAGGCTTTCCCCCCATGTTTCCTGGTTGCGGGCGACCTCAAGTTATGGCGTGTTATGCACAACCCCGAAGACAATGCATTTTAAAAATCATCATAATGTGATACAAGAATGGTCGTTGGAGATCAAAATACCGGTAAACGTGAACAACTCACAGTTGCTGATAATTGGGAGAAACCGGGACCAGCCGCCATATACAATGGGAAAGACGACATTTATTGCTGTAAGGAGTACTCAAAACATGAGAACAATCAACTTTGGCAAGACGCAAGGGTCTGGCACTACTCGGGATGTTCAAAAAAGTTTTCACGTCCTGTTCCATGCATTTATTCCGTAACGTCATAGTCGCGTTCATCCGCCTGATCATTTAAAATGGATCCTCTGCTTGGTTCCCGCGTACGAAGGGCGAGCTGACGAATATGTACAATGGCTGGGGTCAAGTGTAGGTACCTGCATTTAGTGGGCTGCCATATCCGCAGCGCTGTCAAATACTGAAACTGTTTACCCTCGAATTTTGACGCTCCAGAGGTGACCAAGTCATGGTGTACAAAGTGATCGTTTGCGGTGATACCCTGGAGCTCGCACGGTACTTCCAACTGGTCCTCGGTTTGCCTACGCGTGAACTTTGCTTCAAGCTAGTGGTACAACGGACACAGCCTCCCGCATATCTATCGTATCTCAAGGGGCGCCGTGAAAGCATGGAATGACCGCCCGCCGACGTTGTTGCTGCTGACACAATTGCCAGGTGTAAGAAAAAATGCGCTGCCTTATTTGAATCGTGATGTATACCGTTCAGGGAAGTGCCCCTGCCTTGTTGGGGGGATTGGTCGGACCTGAAAACTCTAAAATGTCTGGTGGCTGCTAAGAAGGGGTGTCCACGGATCCGTGCGCTATCCTTTATGGATGAAACATGAAGAAAAAACTAAAAATAATCTTATAAACCAAAAACTAAACTAATTCACTCCAACGAGTATTGCAACACAGAATTCTGGGGCTAGGATATCGAATCAAAAGCAAATTTCAGAATTTCGGTTGACGTTTCATGAGCTACAAAAATACTACATAGGTCAAGGAGAGTAACTTCGGCTGATATTTATTTACTGCACATATTTAGCCTTTTGTACGCGTAAATATCCCACCCATACGCAGCCGTTTTGAGGGTTCGACTTTAGCTGGTATGAGACAGAAACAGGAGGCGTATTAACCCATTAGTCCTGCACGAATTCAACACCTTTTCTCCTGATTATTGACAACCGCTTAGTCTTAGACCTCCCACAACGGGCTAAAAACGTCGCTTGACCGAATGCCAATTGGAGATACAACTGGTTTTCGCCGTGTCTAGTTAAAGTAGTAGGCCCTTAGAGTGATGCTTCCGGCATTTATTGTTCGGGTGATAGCAGAATACTCCTTGTTAGAAATTGTTTCGTGTGGAGACAGGATGGAGAAGGCATGTGCTCAGATTTAAGAAGATCGTTTAAATTTGTCAGTCACTGCGACAATGCCGCTCTCCGCCGGTTTTAGCTTTATCTTAAAATTGGACTGTAGCGTGTGTGGGAGGAGGGAATTGAGTACATTCAGTACCCGTCTACTTTACTAAGATCAAATTCATCCGCAATTTGCCTTTTATTCTGCGAAAATTTCCATTTTTACGATTGCGAAGTCGTGTTGGCAAAAAATTGTTTTCGGCCGTTCATAATCAGGCCGATACATGACATGAGGAATAAAATGGCCAGATAATTGCAGCGTTTATATAATCGTCAGGTGGGGGGGGGGGGGGGGGGGAGGGGGTTAGTGGGTAAGGGTAATTAGACAGCCGGGTTTGCACTCATCTCCTGAATGCGGACGCCTGCGCGGGTAGTGCGTCGGTTGCCATGACTAGAGAACGCAGAGGGGATGTTCTGACTGTCAGCGGGATGAGTTCTGTATGTCAGACGCGCAGCTTGCGCTTGACTATGCCTTTAGCTTATCTCTGAGATCCCCTGGCCTACTTAGCGATTAACCTTTATAACTAGACTGTTTCGAACCTGCAGAACAAGACTATTTTGGAAGGAATGTCGATGAAAGCCAGGGCCTATACGCTATGAACAATGATTATATTCCATATTCCCCTTTTAGAACTGCGAAATTTTTTATGCGAAATTTGTGGTAAAGCCTTCGCTCAGAGTGGACACCTAAAGAAGCACATAAACGTGGTTCACAAACGTAAGTTTCTTCTTGTTCGTTTGCTATCTATTTCACTATTTATTTGCTGTCTTTGTGTTATACCTGTGTTTTATAATACTTTTTTTCTTAGCCTAATGAAAAGATAGTTGTGTACCGTGACACTAGGTTGCCAGGTGTTATCACAAAAAATCCTAAACTGTACTGTTTTCGAATGAATGAAAATGTTTGCGTTCCAGGTACTTGCATGAATAAGGAAGAAGACTTGTCCTGATTTTTCGAACTCTTACAGGAGTCCATCTTCAGGGATACGAACCAGCAACCAAAAGAAGGTTAATTGTGATTGGCATAGGCCAGTCAACTGTCAGAGGTCATCAGGTCGTCAGGGGGCAAGACAATGCAACCAAAAAGGATGGGGGAGCGGAGCCATTATAGTGGTATACGCTAATTAACTGCCAGTGAAGTCGGGGGTCGTTCGGGGTCATAAATAACAATTAGTATAGCGCCTTGTCCCACGCTGGATGATCCTGGCGCTCCTACCTCCCCTTCTGGCCGGTTCTTTCTGAAGTCCTCTTCGCTTTGCATTCATACGTTCGGTCTGGCCTTGTTCTGTCCTTTGCTCACATACGTACTGTTTTGTAAAATTTCCTTAACGAAAAAGTATAACTTATTGCAATTCATATATCAATCACTGTTAGTAGTCAGCCATTTCTTTATCAGCCAGTACGTCATGTGAGTGTGTATTTGGATTATAAGGTATTACTCAATTTTGGGGCGTTCATATTTAAGGATTAGGGCATTCTGTCCGCGCCTTTAATTGAATGTTTTTTTTCCATAGTTATACCTACACTGGTTTACAACTCAATTAGCTAAGACTACCTTCATTAATAATCTATTTTCAGAAACCCAAAGCTCTTATGACTTTTCATTGCATTTTCAGAACTGCGCGAATATCCATGTGAAATTTGTGGCAAGGCTTTTTCACAGAGCGGGAACTTGAAGATGCATGTCAATGCCATCCACAAAAGTAGGCTTTTCATGCCATTTTCATCTTAACTATCTTTTAAAATTCTGGCTGTTTGTTGTTGGGTGTCATTTTTTCGTGTGCGTCATTTTGTTTTGTTGTCTGAGTTGTTTTCTGATAACACTATTTACTTTACCTCTGAAAATGTGTCAAAAAGTGCAATGACCTTAGTAGATCTAGAAAACACGATTCATATTTGGGACCACATATGTTCTGCGACATTGAAAAAGCGACATTGGACGAGAATGCTTTTTCGGTTACCAATCTTCAGATTTTCACAGCATTTTTTAATAAAGCAACCATCCGCGATGTAGGGTACGCCGTTTATTTTGGTGGATGTACAGAAGCATAGTGACTGCATCTCATAGGTAATTGCACTTGATACGGCTGTGATTATATCTGATGTAGTCAGCCTCAGTGATATCACAAACGGTGCCTCCCTACGACAGACGATTAGCGGCGGCGGATCTAGAAAGCCTCACCAATTCTCTTCTCCATATCACGAGGAACCGTGTCGAGCTACGTCTGAAGTTGCCCTCCTCTTCGACGCCTCCAGATGGACTGCGGCGTCGGATCGAGGGCAACATAGCAAGACTTCTTAAACGAACGGCGCAGAACTTGCCTAAACCACAACAGTCGTATTTCTTGGACGGTATATCCTCCTGATACTGGCGCAGCGAGTGTGGACTGTCACATTTGAAAGTAAGTCGGCATACTTCACTTCAAGGTTGGTCCGCAGACAACAATGGTTAATTTCCTCCAGCATTCGTTTATCTTTAGCACACACAGTCGCGTATTCACACCTATAGAGGAGGAATGAGCGGACAAATGCGCGATATGCATGGATTCTCGTGGCCATTGACATGTTGCGTCGGATCCATAGGTGGTTTTGAAGGATTGAGATAACCCCACAGGCAAACTCGATTCAGGCGACGATGTCATCCTTTCTCTGTCCATTCAGTAGCAGCCTCATCCTGAGGTATTTAAAGCTGTCTACTTCTTCAAGTTGACGGCCATTAATCTTCAAGCGTGACTGCTTCTAGTCAGGGGTACAAATGGAGATTAGTTTGGTCTTCCCGGTATTTATGGACAAGCAAACCGACATAACGATAACATTTACCGGTGACACTACAGACTGTAGATCACCAAAACTTGAAGCTAGCAGAACAATGCCATCGGCGTAGCTGGATGGCTGGCGTCCGGATGCAAGCTCAACACCAACCTCTGCGTATAGGGCCTTTCCCGAGAATCATAGATCGGTACTGAAACCCCTTGTACACGACGGAACGGCATCTGATGCTGTCTATGATGAAGTCGGTTCTGGAAATTCGGGCTAATGAGCCAGAAATGACCACTCCTGTCGCCTTTTTCGTTACTGACAATGTCTGTTTGTCTCAACGACAAGTCACTGGCAAGCCTTTAGGAACAAGTGATTTCCGTTAGCGAACAGTGAATGTTCATCCGTGAGTTAGGATAATGTTTATATTCCGGCGATCGTGTCTGCTTATCAAAGCAGTGAAAGTGTGAAAATTCAGTGAACATCAGTAATGTGGAAATTTCAGCGATGATACCCATGTAATCATCCTGGAAGTCCTGATAGGCGAACGTACGTTTTCGATTATTTATCATCAGGCAATTTGGATGACGCTAGCTCAGTGCCTCACCGTCGGTTAATAGGTGACTCTTACTACTTGATTGACATCTATCCGGTGGCGATCATTAACAACGTAGGCTATACAAACACAAGAGGTGGAGTTTTTCGTGCTTTGATTCTGTCAGGCACGACGGTGCTCTCGCATACCTCAGGATAGGTGCTTAGTCATTCGACCAATATAACCTGCTCCAAGGCAGCACGGAAACACGTAAATGCGCATTGAGAGAGTATCAGTTGACTGCCTATCCTTATCTTAAAGTCGAAAAAGCAGATCGCTTAAGACAACTAACCGTCTGGGTGGCTGCGCAGTATTAGAGCTTAAGTGACGTTGAAGGAGTTCGCTAGTCGAGGTCCCTAGGAATGCAAATTTGAAAGTAACTTTTTCAATCATCTGAACGTCCTCTCTTCCATGGCTTTTGTTCATTGACCGTTTAACTGTTTGAGACTTCTGCAGTAACCGACTTTGTGGAAATATTGCTTAACACAGCCCGAATGAAGCCCCCAGTGGTAGTTATGCAACTGGGCCTATTTTTGGCAAAGGGAAATTTGCAACATTGAGGTGGGATTGACCTTTAAACGCTGACCTCTGTGTGTTTTTGCTTCGGGCTTGACACATCATTCTGTAGCAGAATTTAAAGGTACCATAAATTTCGCGGGCGCTCATCAGCCGCTTCCACTCGCTGCATAAACAGAATAACGAATGAGAAATTGCATAATTGAATTCATACAAAAAAATCGATCATTAAAACATCAAGGTCACTTGAGTGAGCCAATGGGCAATCAATAAAGTAGGACATTCAAACATTGTAGGCAGCACAAACGCTGTAAAAACGTCTCAGACAAAAAAACATCTCAGGCAAAAAAGGTGGGAAGGGGTGTGTAAACAGGGAGCCGGTGCTTCCACGACAGGGTTAGGTTCACCACATGCTCCAGTTGTTTATGTAGGTCAGTTTTAAACCGCCTTATGTATGCTGCCGCCAGGTAGCGAAAGATACGAGTTGTTCGTGCCCGAACAAGTACTCGAAAGGATGTTTTAGGGTCAACAGAATGACCCGTATCCAATAGGTGTTCAGTGATAGAAGAACGGGGAGTCCTATTCTCCTGTCTTAATAGCCAACTCGGCAAGTGCTCTTTTGCTCTGGCTGTCAATTGCCGTTGTGTTTGCCCTATGTACTTGCATCCGCTAGTGCATATAAATTGGTAAACAGCATAAGATGTGGCGTACAACGGCAAGGCATCCTTCGCAGTTGGAATCGGAAGGGTCATCACAGAGTTGCAAAATACAAGCTCAGCTGCAAAGTCCTTTCAATGGTATTGCGTAAACGTCTCATGATGGTGTTTCAGGCGTTGTCTCCCTAGAAAGGCAAGGAAATAAAAACAGGCTTTTTTGGAGCTGATTGTTTTATAATCTTTTGCCGTAAGGGTTTGCTATTCTTTTCAATAAAGTGAGCTAGATAACCACGCTTGAGAAGAGTTTCCTTGAGGCTGGCGATTTCTGCATCCAGTGTATCCATTGAGCAGATTTTGCTTGTCCTCTGGAATAGGGTGCAAACTAAGTTACGTTTCCATTGTATGGGGACAAAACTTAGATAACGTAAATACTGTCCTTTCTATGTATTCTTATGGAAAACTCTACGCGTTATTGAGCCATCTTTCTGCCTGGTCAAGCTCATTGTTCACATCCAAACCGCCAAAACTGGCGCAGAATATCTTACAGAAGAGACTTATAGAGGCATATGATGAGGCCTAAAGCCCACTAATAATTGAACACCTTATGAGGTTATTGGAATTCTGCCAAAAACTTACTTTACTTTTGCGGGAGAAACGTACGAACAGATCAAAGGAACTCCAATGGGCTCCCCGATCTCTGGCTTAGTGGCAGAACTGGTTCTACAGGAACTAGAAAACGTCATCTTCGCCCAACATGAGCCTGTCTTCTGGCGCCACTACGTCGACGACACGTTTGTCATAATCAAGAGAAATACGCGGCAAAACTTCCATGACTTGCTCAATGGAATATTTCCTGACATACAATTTACACGGGAAGAAGAAAAAGAGCAGCAGCTGCCTTTCCTTTATGTCCTCGTCAAGCGAACACCCAACGGTGAATTCGAGACTACGGTTTACAGGAAGGCGACGAACACAACACAACTCCTAAGTTTTCACAGCAACCATCCAGTTGCTCACAAACGGAGCTGTGCATTAACACTCTTCAAACGGATACAGACCAACTGCAGTAAACCAGAGGAAAAGGAACGCGAGGCCAGATATCTACGTTACCAGTTCATGCGGAACGGTTATCCAAAAGCATTTATAAACCGATGCCTACGCGTTCGGCCCCGGAGGACCCAAACACAAGAACCACCGAAGATATGGCACGCTCTGCCATACATAAAAGACGCCTCAGAAGCGACTGACCGCATCGCTGCGGGACTAGGTGTTGGAATTGCACACAGACCCAAAGATACAATGCGCAGCAGAGTGATGAACATAAAAGACCGGCTTACGCAGAATGAACAATTTGGTGTAGTATATCGCATCCCACGCCTAAACTGTCCCTGTAATTATACAGGACAAATGTGACGCATGCTTGGATCACGCATACGTGAACACAAGCAGGCCGTGCGACTAGGCGACGAATCATCACAAATGGCAACTCACACCTACGAAACAGGCCATCAGTTCAACGTCGCAGCCGTCAAGGTACTCGCCCACGCGGGAAACAAGACGAGCAGAGAATTTATCGAAGCCTGGTCCACGGATGAGAATTCGGTCAACAGATGTGTCGAATTGGCGCTAGCGTACAGGGCCTTATGCTTTTGCAAACGATCATATCCAGACGCCGGCCGTAATCAATTGGCCCATCATCTTCCATAATCATCCCACTTTCGATGCTGACGTGGCAATTTGGCGCCCAAGCCTACATAATCCCTCTCTTCTCATCCTCCTTCCCTTCTCCTATGCCTTTTAAATTGCCCATCCCTCCCACCATAACTATTACTTGTTTTGTTGAAGATTCTATTTCTGTAAATATTGCCACCCAACTTGTCGATCTTACCTACTGGAACAGGCTAGCACAGCCCTCAGTTGCAAGTCGGCAGCACACACAATTAATGATTTTCTGCACGTTCAAAATTTTAATTATTATACACACGCCCCAAGTAGCTTACACATTTGTTATTGTTTCTCCACCTCTAACGATGGGCACTTGCAAGAGCTAGAAAGCTCAGGAAAAAATAAATTTTGTTCCAGCGATCGACCATATGTCTCCTTTACCAATAGACATTCCTGGAATACGAGTATTCTCTCGCATTCGTAATTTCCACGTTCCACTTTCATTGTGAATTTCATTTTCGGATGTATACTGTTCATTGTTAGCAGTAGCTTCTTGGCTTCCTTTATGTTTTTAACAATTGCAAAGATGTCACCCACATATCTTCTGTAGAATGCTGTACTTTTCAATGTTGAAGTTACTTTATCTTCGAGGTGACCCATAAATATATCTGCACAGGTAAAACCAAGAGGACTGCTAATTGACACTCCGTCAACTTGTCTATACAGTTCGCCATTAAATAGAAACTGAACATTCTTTTTACATAATTGTAATGAATGTCGTAATATTTCAGGGGGCAGGCAGTTTCAGAAGCATATGCACAAATGATATAGATTGTTTCATCCAGGGGCACGTTGATAAATAGTGACTAAACGTCCAAAGATATCATATATTTGCCTGCAATATTTTGATGACTAATTTCATCGACAAATTGGAAACTGTCTCTCAGTGTATACGTAGAGAATCGATTGCGAATTAGTTCTAGTTCCTCTACTAGCCAACTCGCTAGTCTGTGAAATGGTGAATTGAACATGGAAAGAATAGGTCGTAAAGGGA
>JAYGXS010000256.1:0-13598 GCA_036362985.1 Ligula intestinalis
GGACATACGTAGGTTATCGCGTAACGCCTTTTAAACCAAGCTACATAGATTAGCATACGCTAGCCGGAGCAACTGTACGTCTTACTTATTTCACGACTCGTCCCTGCAGCGGAGGTCGTATCCCCACTGCGTCCATCGGTCTCAGGTCTGGATCGCGTATTCAAGCTGTGGCCTAATCGAAATATTCAGACCAGAAATTTTCATTAAAATTGGCGAATGGCGCTGAAAATTCCGCTAACTATTTTTATCGCCTTGACGCACTGCACAGCAAGTTCTACGAAATGTCTATGAAATTACTAATGCATCTTAAGTCCAACGAATGGTCTGGTTTCTTCCCAACTTTCGATGTGAGCGCTTGCACTGATATGCTGCAACAATTTCTGGATCTACCGACTTCTTATCATGTTCCCCGCAAGAAAATACCTCGGTAGACGTCTAATTTATTTCCAAGAATTTGTTTAAATGGTCAAATGTTTTTCCAACAAAAAGCACAAAATACTCATAGTTTATTTAATTTTATCTTCAGTTGTCGTTTTGATTTTAGTCTTGATTGAGTTTAAGCAGCTTTATTATAGTTAACGATTTCTTTTTAGCTAGGTAAATTCAATTTATTGTTGATTTCCTTTGCTTATATAGTTTAGTTAGGTTTCTGTTTACTTCTTAGTTCATTTTTAGATTTAAATGCTGCTTACGGTTGAGTTTCGAATTAAAACCTTTACTAGTTTACTTTGCCTTTGTTTACTCTCGTAGAAATGTACGTCTTTTAATGTCTAAGACATCTCAATTTGAAGTGCTTCCAATATATAGTTGATATCTATTTTTAACCGCAAACTAGATATCTATCTAATATCGACTTATGCAGATACTGTGCGGTCGGTGATATTGTCGGCTTACGCCTGGCACTAGATCCCTTTACTTTACGACCACCTCTTTATTACGATTAAGCCCCGTAGACGTATTGTAAAGTTAAGTCTGAAGCCTTTTATTATTGTAAAATTTTTATTCAAAGAAAACGATAAAAGTATATATTTGTACAAAAGCGCTTTATTGTGGTATCTCCTGTTCTGCACCTGTTGATTGACCAGCAGTGGCGTCTTTAAGGAAGCAGTTCTTTAAGAATTTGTTTGTTTACTTACTTAACAGTCGGCTTATCCTTTTTTATAGCTTCGCCATCCTCTGCGGGTAAGTTTCTAAAAACACTTTAAGTCGCCTGATAAAAGCGCCGTCAAAGTCAGACAACTGCAATTGGCCGTCAGTATTCCAAGTCCTAAAGACCTCTGATTATTTACAGTTTGGGTGTTAGTTCGACCACCGCAATTGATGATGCCCGCCATATGCCTGAGAGCAGGGACGGTGATTGCGGTCAGGTATAGTGAAAATAGATGCGCCGCCATCTATTCCACCATTTACCCTCTTCCCCTTGAACCGTTAACAAGACAAAGTCGAGACGATTGTGCAGGGGATCATGCGTAAGCCGCTTTCTCCAGATTCAGCCAGAAACCACCTAAACTAAGCCTTTAGTAACAGTAGACTTTGCATGGGTACTACTGCACTGCCTATCCTCACGCAATTATATTTGGTGCCACAAAAGATTCGATTAGCTCTACTCTCATATTTCTACTGTTGACCATACAGTTTCTACATCTGCTCCTAGCGGTTTATTTAAGTGATCATGGTGCTAGTTCTATTACTAGCAGAATTATTCGGTCAGAAAGTACACTGATTAGAGGCAGGTCTGGGCCTGTGTTCCCTTGATCTCAAAAAGGAGTAGAGACCTGGATTATTGCTATTCCCAGTAGCTCGGAGCACATCATTGCTTGCTCTTTTGTCTCCTAAGGTTTAAAATATTTGGGCTAGGATACCACTGTTAGAAGTTCTGCTCCTATGCTGGAATTGCTAGTTATAGTAATCATGCTTGCTAAACCAGTAAGTGGTATGTTATTGTATGTAAGAAAAGGTATGAAGTATATAGTAATAACCTATATAGGGATTTTGAGTTAGCTGAAGTTAATAGAAACGCATATTTGATGATAGCTAAAGCTCTACGATGCATTAAGTCGTAACAAAGTGGCATTTGCCATTTTTCTAAGGCACTACTGTTAGAAGTGCTAGGCTGATGTAAGGAGTACTAGTTCTAGTAATCATACTTGCTAGAACCAGTAATTGGTAGCTCACAATGCGGCCTGTACATGCATGTAGGAAATTTTAACCTACTTTGTAATCGTAATCCACCTGAGGATTTCAGGTATATGGTTTTTGGTATAGCGCCACTTGGGCACCGTCAAAACCCTAGGAAAACACCAAAATTCTGAAACAAACTCTTTCTTTTGCAGTCAATATTGGCTTTATTTTAGTTTTATTCTTAGTCAATTGTGTGCAAGATAAGAAGTTTGTTCTAAATTAAATAAAACTGTCTACAAAGGTACAATAATGTCAGCAATGGAAAATAATATTGGTGTGGTATTGATGTTAAAGGTTTTTAAGTAAGGATATTTCAGGTCTGGAAAAAGTCTATCATATATGTTATTTGATCGATCCTTCAACAGTCAGTTTGAAAAGAAAGCTCATCCATTTTGGCTGCAGAATGCATTGGTCAATGGTGTAATTTGGTCCGCTTATAGGTGTTAAGGCTAATACGGCTAACCCTAACAGCTACAATCTTCCAGGCCCGGTTCTTTAGGAGATGGGAAAAGTCTTGGGAAGGCCCGATTGTTAGGAATAGTGTATTCTGCAGAAGGATAGAAGAATAGAATGGAAATAGTGTTGACTCTCGGATGACGGCAGTCCGGCTGTTAGGGCGTCAATTCCGGAAGAACGTGGGCATCAGAAATCGCCGCAGTGTCGGTGCATGCTTTGTTGCAGCGGCCAATGGTAGAGCTGATGTCTAGACTAGCGTTGGCGTTCGACTATGAGATGGCAGACAAGCGTGAGCGCGCGTTCACGCTGAGGCGTATGTGCGCGTTGGTCAAGGATAGTTAGCGCCTAGCCCCAAGGGGCAGTGGGTGCGCAGGCAGGCTCAAGGCATCATGCGTCAGCTGCTGGTCTTGGGTTCCAAGTGACTGCAAAATGCCACTACACGCTCTCTGTCTAGCAGAATTGTAGGCTAAAGAACGTTGCACCTGTCTTCGAGTAAAGTCGAGACAGTCAGCGGCAAATAACGAAGATGCATAGTTGTCAAGCTTGACATCGATCTGAACTAGGTATGAAACAGATAATGCTTAGTGGTATATATATATATATATTAATATCTTATTCTAATAAATAAATAATCAAATGTCACCACAAAGGCTGCCAGAATGAAGAAGCGAGCCAACTTACAGGATAAACTCAAATCACTTCTCCCTCCAACTAATGAAACCAACATGTCGAAGAGAGTCATCTACCTATCGCGAAGGGTCCTCACATCTGCTAAATTAAACCTCCTGGCAAAAGAAATAAAATTCAGCCATGCCGATGCGACACCGACTAACTTTCTAGCCAATCTCGAGTCCCTTCTACTGGCCTCCACCAACCCTGACGATATGCGTGCGGACATACGTAGCTGCGCAACAGGTCTCCTCCGGCAGAGGAAACACCATCAAATCCTAGCTATCGAGGAGAGAAAGGGGCTACTCTCACTGAAGGCTGATGACAGTATAATCATTGTGCCCGCTGACAAAGGTGGGGCAACTGTCGTCATGGACAAGACCGACTACGTCAGCAAGGCAAACCAAGTCTTCAATGACTTAGAGGCGTACAAACCACTCGATGCGGACCCAACTAAAAAGCGGACCGCTGTTATAAAGAAGAAGGTGAACGAACTCTCTCGGTTGAAACTCATCACCCCTGGGGACGCCAAATTTATCAACCTTAGCGACCCTCGTATCCCACATGCGCATGGCCTTCCAAAAGTGCAGAAGGCTGATGCGCCATTGAGGATGATAGTGCCACTAATTGGATCCCCCACCTACAACCTCGCCAAATGGCTTTGCAGAAAACTAAAGCACCTGAGTGATGGATCGCAATACAACGTCAAAAACTCACAGGCATTCCTGCATAGAATTCAAGGACTTCAAGTAAGTCCTGACGAATGTATTATGTCCTTCGACGTTGTTGCTCTGTTTTCGTCTATACCGCACTTTTTAATCATCGATATTATAGAGCGGCGCCTAGATGAAAATCCTATCGATATTCCGAAAGAACACGTGTTGGACATGCTTAAGCTCTGTCTCAAGAACTATTGTCAATTTGATGGCTAGTACTATCAGCAGGTGAAGGGTACCCCAATTGGCTCGCCAATATCGGGGCTACTGGCCGAGCTAGTCTTACAGAGACTAGAAGAGGAGGTTTTTCGCACTGTAGAACCAACAGTGTGGCTCTGCTACGTAGACGACACATTCGTCATCATGTTGACTTGTGATGTCGAACGGCTGTACGAGAGTCTAAATGGGGTCTTCTCAGAAATACAATTTACCCGCGAATAGGCAACAGGAGACACTCTCCCATTCCTTGACGTGAGGATAAAAAGATTCGCAGATGGCGAACTCGCAACAAGCGTCTTCCGAAAGGACTCCACTGCAGAAATCATCCTTAACTATAGGATTAACCACCCTGCGGCCCATAAAAGAAGCTGTGTTCGCACTCTTTTCCAACGGGCCCAACGTTATTGCAGTAACGATGATTTGCTCAAGAGAGAACTAACGTACTTGTACAAATTTTTCCGGGCCATTGGATATCCGACAAGCTTTGTCAAGAATTGCCTTAGACGTCGGGGTCAAGCACAAAACCTCCCTCCCAACGATGTTACATTGCCACGGAAATTTTATTCTCTAGACAACATGAATGGAGTATCTGAAACCATCTCTCGGCAACTAAGTCGCTTTGGCATCTCCGTTGCCCACAAGCCCGCAACCTCACTGCGCGCAAGCTTATGTCGAGTAAAGGACGCTCTACCCGTGAGACAACTAAGGAACGTCGTTTACTGTATACCGTGTGCAGGTTGCCCTTGCGTTTATATTGGCCAAAGAGGCCGACGCCTTCAGAATCGCATCAACGAACACAAGTCAGCCGTTTGCCTACGGAACCATTTATCACTCGTATTTGCACACAGTATTGAGTGTGCTTACCGCTTCAATTGGGATGCCACCGACGTGATCGCAATGGCTAATACGCGACAAGCGAGATAATTTCTTGAAGCTTGGCACTCGAATCCGGCTAGTATAAACAGGCACGTAGAGCTTGACTCACACTATACCGGATTTCGTGCATGGTCTACTAATCTGGACACAGCCTGAAACAACAACTGGCTCTCTGTGCCTGGTCAAGGGGAATGTATCTGACTCTTAACCAGCCTGAAACAACAACTGGCTCTCTGTGCCCGGTCAAGTGGAATTTCTCTGACACTTAACCTGCCCCCCTTCCCCCGAACACGCGGCCCATAGTCCAAACGCTAACACCGCCCCTCCCTTCACTAGCACAACCTATCGCCGCGGGTGTCACGCCACCATAACCCTTCCACCCAATCCCCCCCTTCCCCTTTCCCGTCCGTTGTAACCTCTGCCTCCAAAACATCTAGTGCGACATTCCCAGCGCTCACTATTAATTTAGTCTGACGGCGAACACGTGATACTTGTACGAAAATTCACGAGTACAACTCGATTTTCCGAAGATCTTCTATCTTTTCATCATTTCATCTCGGAATGCAACTTACATCACTTATCCAATCATTCGCATGTTATATAAGATTAAATTCCTTAGCAATCAATTTTGAGATGCTAATGGAAAATATTTAGAAATGTGAAATTATTTGTGATTGCTTTTTTTGTTGGAATTGTTAGCTAAAGTTAATAGTACAAAATAGCTATGATAATTTTTAAGAGCATTTGTCTACAGTCGTACCAAGTGTTGTAGTCTTGTTCGTCATCTAACTAAACCTGACCAGCAGGTAGTAGATTCTCTTAAGCTCTATTTCCCTGCGTCATTATAGGCCTAGTACTCGGAAGAAAATTTTCAAAGTGACAACCTCCCGTCCGAAATTTCAGTTGAATAAGGACGACAGGACGATTCGATCTGAATTCCATCTTCGTAAAGTAGGTATGGAATTATTGGTCAGGTCAGGTCAGGTTTTATTGAGGAAAATATAGGTAAATACGTTTGAACTCCCGATTGGTACAGTTTTTTCAATGCATTTGATCTGCAGAACATTTCAGATCAGTGGCGTTGCCAGAAATTTGAGGGCCGACAATGAAAAAACTCCTTAGGCATTGTTCAGAAGTGTAGGGGTTTGAATGCCTGGTTATTGGCTACAAGGATTGGATGTGCGGAAGTATTTTTTCTCTAATCTGGTCGTGGACCCGTGAAATAACCTTCCCGAGGCGATTGTTATGTCCCAATCTGTGGAGACATTTAAACACCGACTTGATGTACGCATGCTACAGCACAACGGGAACTATGTGACAAATTAGCCTCGAAACACCACCGCACCATGTGATGGTCTATATTTTCCTGACTGAAAACTTGTCAACATTGTTTATAATTCTTGAGATTTTGATGTGACAAATAGGAAGTTCAAAGGCAAAAGCCCATTTTTCTCTCAAATATACTGACTGACTGACTGATTGAAGGAGAAGGTAATGAGCCAGACGGATGATCTATGTCAGGAGTTCGAAAATCGGGAGAAACCAACCAGTGATTCCGTGATAGAATTTGGGGCTCTTGCCGGAACGCCTTCTCGCAGAAGGTCATTGGAGCGTGGAACGCACTCCCTGACGAGATGGTGCTCTCAGATAGTGTTGACATATTTAAGCACAAACTTGATTCTCATTTGCCAAGAAACTATGACAGATATAATGAACAAAGTGTCAGTAGCATTATTTTGCAACCGGCTCGCACTTATAGCTGATGTTAAGCCTACATTTGTATTATGTTCTATTGTCATGGTTGAACTCTTTTGCAATTTTTGGTTTTGAATAGGGTTTTCAAGGGCGAAAGCTTTCTTTCCTCAATAAAGTGAATTGAAAGTGATTTACTAGAAGCCTTTAGGCCTTATTTGAAAAGTGGCTTGAAAAGTGTGCAATCTTATTCAAAAAAGCTGTTCAGTGCAGAAACGTTTTCTATTTTGAAATAGACCAGGGTTCGACTTTTCCGAATGGAAATTAAAAGGGCGTTCCTGATTGCCGAACTGATTACAAAATAAGGCCATTCAGCCTTTTTTAATTTGGGTATTTCATCTTATTTTCGTTATTTCTGGTGTCTCGAGGACAATTTGTCTTGTAAGCATGCGCTTGTTGAGAATTTCTTGGTCATGCGTGACTTTTTATAATAAATTTGGAGGCTGCGAATCCAAGGAGGTCAGAGGCCAAACCTACTATTTTGTTAAATGTAGGAACCATGTGTGCCATCACACTTAGAAAAAGATCTCGTAAAATGCCGCTAGGTGCCCTTTACTCCCTTTCGACCATCTGACGGCATGCGCCAATTTTCCATGCTACCTTTGCCCTTCTACAGTGCCTAGCATCAGCTCCGATTTTTCAGACCATCATCTTTCTTAATAGGTGCGCTACAACTACGAGACTAGAGGACAACAGTAGGACAGTAAACTGCTGCAGGAAAATTGATGTTGTGGTGTTGTTGATAATAGCGATTTTAGTTCGTATAGTCCATAGTCAACTGTCACTGTATAAGATCTAACGAGCACGTATTTTTACATGTTAGAAGTTGGCTCCAGATAGGAATATTCTGCGTCTAAACTTAGTGTCGGGATATCCCGATGGCCTGACATGGCTTCTAGTGATTTGTCTGTCAGGGCCATAGGAATATCATCACTTTTGGCCACTGGGTTTAGCTTTTGATTGATAGCGCAAATCTAGGACTACTTTAGCTGGGAAACTGCTATCGGAGGAATCCTAATAACCATATTGCTAAGACCAACCTTCATTATACGAAAAGGTGGTCTACACGTGCATGTAGTAAGTCAGACCCTAGTATGCAGCTGCAACCTTTATCGGAAATCATTTAGCCATTTGCCGTTATTTGGCTAACTTTCGACGGCAGGGATCCATGGAGAGGTTCTAAAGGGTGAACACGTTTACTAACCAATTGCTTACTAATTTTAGGTAGGTTGCATTTTCCACAATCTTTCAATTTTTGGGACGCCAGTCGTTGGTCCAGTAAGGATTGGATGATAATGTTGAACTGTAGAGGGGTCCTCGGAAGGCCACCTCATACAATAACCGCTTAATTCGTTTTTTAAGTAAAACGGCATTTCAAATTAATAATGGGAATAACCACTTACTTAATAGTTTTAAGTAGGGTGAATTACCACAAACCTACTTTCACCGCTCTTTCACCGTTAATAGAGTTGAGGCTAGCTAAAGTAATTAAACATGTACCCCAGTGACCTCGACCGGTGTCGGCGAACACGCCCCTGGCAAACACGCGCCACCGTGGGTCCAGTAGGGGTTAGCGATGATACTCAAATGAACTTCAGAGTCCCCGCCCGAGGTAAGGCACTCCCCCCATCTTGCCCGTTTCACTTCTTTATTTAAATAATTGCGCATTGAATTACACCCCCATTCTACCCCCTAAACCCAGGTGCCCGTATTGGGGTGGAGCGCGCTTCGCTCGCATTGTGGGGACCCCACTATTGATCCTTACCATTTGGGAGACGTACCCTGTCTAATAGGAGATCAATCTGCTCCATAATCAACCAACATTGTTTGATCCTATAACTGTATCGGTAGCTCAGTAATACGAGTAAGCAGGTTGGATGGGTATATGAGCTCACCAACTTTTCTCTACTCCATCTGTTGTTTGTGTGAGATACTCGGGGGTTGTCCTGCGGGTACGCCGTCTTTGTACGGAGTTGCAAATCAGCAGATACAGGCGGCCAGATTCCGCCTGGCTATGCAGCAGATTCGGGGTTCTAACGAACGATTTTCAGTCTAGTAGGTAATAGGAGACGTACTCAGTACCATTTCATAGAGCTTGGACTTGTTAAGGCCTAGTTTTGCGTTCCGGCATTTTAAGCTAACGAGGTGACAAATTTCGTCTTCGAGACAATTGTTTATTATACTATTCATCGTTCCGAACCCATAAATTTTCCAGCAGTGATCTATGCAAGCCAGAAGTACTTAAAGGAGTTGCAAATGGACTTACCAGCCGGATTCTGTTGTAGTTGCTGCTTTGCTTGCCGCGGGGTAGACGTGTCTCTTGCCACTAAGACACCTGGTCACAGCAGAATCCAGTTAGGGCAGCTTCGACTTGCTCTCTTTATTCCAGCTTCCAAAGACCTCTAAAGATTTGCGGTCAAGGAGATACTATTAGACGTACCCAATGCCATTGCTTTGGGCGTTGTGGATGGCGTCTGCCCAATTGGTTACGATTGCTGATGAGTTCAATCGCACAGGAAAACAGGGGGCGAATTACGACGTTCTGCGTAATCTGCAGTGTGAATATTGCTGGGCATATTGTAAAATATGTGATCTTCACCAAAAAGAGCAAAACATCTACGACTGAACAGTTTCAGCACGTTATCTATAATATCCTATATTAATACGAAAAAATGCAGGAGAGACTTATAAAGAAAAAGCAGTAAAAAGCAGCTGACAGCTTTATATTAGTGATTAGTTGGTAGGATACCTGAGAGATGACGAAATAAAAGGCAGAGCGTCGGGGAGCTCTTGTGGTATTAACAAACGTCAAGCGTCGCACGCCGTGCACGTCGACTAATGGCGTATACGTGCACGCGCAGGAACTCTGATACGTTTAAAGTGCGCAAACCTATCAGCTGGGAGATTGCGCAATTGCAGTAACCAATTCATTTTGAAGCGTTCCGTATCTCTAGAAATAGCTGTTCGCGTACGTATCTTTTGAATATCTGGTTGCTACTATGGTAGTTAATTTAGTAGTATTTCAGTTCAGTTTTTCGTTTCGCTTTCAATTTATTATTATATTTGATTATTTTTCTCAAGCTTCCTTTATATATCTATGTTTATCATGCCACTTTTCAGGCAATTTTAAAGAGTTGGTAAAGCACCTCTTGGGCGCCTTCCAAAACCTCGAAGACCGGAAAAAACCTGAAACAAACGCACACCTGATTTTGTGTTTTTTCAATACTGGGCGAGATAAGGAGTTTGTTTAACCTGAAAAAACCTGACTTCAAAGTTGTGATACAAACGAAATATATATGAACAGTTGTAACCTGAGTTGCCACATCAGCAAAAGAAAAGTTGCATATCGTTTAGGGACATTAGTTAGGGACGGGGAGGGTTGGCTCAAGAACACAGTCCTCCTCCTCCTCCTCCTCCTCCTCCTCCTCATCAATGACTTCCTCATTTGTTTCGGGGTAGTCTCACTCACACCTGCCTCTTTTATCCTGGCCTAATGTCTGCCCTTTGGGAGTCGTTTCTAACTGCATTAATCGGTCGTCAGTAGGATTCCCTTGTTCTGGTACGCTCCGGATTGCGGAAGTGATAAATCGCGTTCGGGCTGTCCCAACATAAACGAAAATCAGATCACTACTGTGCATTCACAAATGCAGGCAGAAAAGATTCAGGCGATTCGGTCTTTCCATATATGCATGTAGTAGGAGTTTCAATCTCTCAATTTACGCATATATACGCTACCTTAAGTCATATGTTGCATTTTGCTATCCATGGCTGCATGCGATAGCGTCATTTGCGCCAGGTGGCATAATTTTATTTTCATTTCTTGCGTGATTCTCCTACATTCTATTTCTAAATATACATTAGTCGCTGAAGACCATGCAAATATCATAAGTTTGTAAAAATTTGATTATAATAATATACTATGTTTATTATGCCAGTTTACAGGCAATTGTAAAGAGTTGGTAATGCACCTCGCGGGTGCCTTCCAAAACCTCGAAGACCGGAAAAAACCTAAGCAAACTTCCTATGTTGCAGCCAGTATTGGTTTTGTTTCATTTTTTTTGTTTTGTCAATACTGGGTGAGATACGGAGTTTGTTTCAAGTGAAAAAAAACCTGACTTCAAAGGTATGATACAAACGGAATAAATGTACAGTTGAATACTGAGTTGACTCATCAGCAGGAGAAATGTTTCATATCGTTTAAAAACATTAGTTCCAGACGGAGAGGGTTGGCACAAGAACACAGTGTTCTCAGTCTTCCTTCAATGGTTGTCGGCAAAAGTTGCGCGCTATCGGCTGAAGGGTTAGCAGATTGCAGTCTGCAGCTTCAGCAGCATTATCTTCAGCATGAAGCCTGGCGGGGTTCAGAGTCCACGAACGCCATCAGAGTGAAAGAGAGATTCCACCGAGTCAGCACCTAAAATTCGTGAAAGTTGTCCTGAATGTAGAAAACTAGTTATAGCTCTCTTAAACATAATGAAGCTTTGCAGGGTTTGAATACTTTTGGGCCACTTATTCCAGATTGATATGGCGTTTTCTGAAAAGAATTGCTGGTACTAAACTGTGCGTGCCATAGGAAGAAATAAAAATACGTCTCGATAACTGGCGCGTCGAAAGTGCTCAAACTGCCTTATTGTACTACAAGGATTAAAGGTTTGGCCATTCAAAAGTTTAAACCGTAAAAATAGACCCTTCTGTAATCTACGAAGCCACAGGGGATCCAGCTTTATAAGTTTGCACCTTTGTTGGTTGGCTAAGTAACGGTGTTCTGTTGTGAAAACTCTTCTAGTGAAGAAGTGCTGCACCGATTCTATTTTCTTCCGTTCACTAGCGCGCAGAAGACTGAATAGAGGCGAGCAGTATTCAAGACTAGGTCTCACGTACATATTATAAAGGCTAGTTCTAACCTTTAAAGTCTTAAAATTTCTGAGGATAAATCCGGTGGTTCAGCGTGCTTTCGAGACTATCAGGGCAGAGTGCTCTGATAAATTGAGACGATAAGAGTAGGATACACCCAAATCCTCGATAACTCCTGAGACATTTAGTTCGTGGCCGTCTATGCTTAACTCCGGTTGATGATCGTCGCCAAAAACCATAGGGGAACGTTTGTGCCATGAAAGGGTGAGGCGCCAGGTGCAACACCACTGGGCAAAGGCCTGAAGATCCTTTTTTATCAGCTCGAGCACGATGTTCCGATCTGCCCGTTTATACTGATAGGCGACTTTTAAATCATCAGCGTACATGAAGGGTCAAACATGCTGAAAACAATCTGGAACGTCGTTGACAAACAGGCAAAATAGGAGCGGACCCAATACACTACCCTGTATAACTCCACTCCTCACATGCGTGGGGTTGGAGATAACATTCGAAATTTTTACTCGTTGTGTGCGAGCATCCAAATAGGAAGATATGAAGTTCAGAGGCTTGATACCTATGCCATAAGAGGTCAGTTTTAGAAGGCAGAGGTTATGATCGACCCGATCAAAGGCCTTAGTAAAATCGAAATAGACGTTATAAATGGCAAAACCGCTGTCTCTAGATTGCCGCACATAATCAAAGAATGAGAGCTGGCAGTTGTCACAAGATCGCTTTTCGAGAAAACGATGTTGAGCTGTATTGAGCAGGTTGTTCTCTGTCAAGTGTCGCATCATCTTTTCTTTGATCAAGGTCTCCAATATCTTCGAGGCTGCGGGAAATGTATTTATTGGCCTACAGTTGTCGAATGACGTCAATCGGCCATGCTTGTGAATAGGCATTATGGGCGATTCCTTCCACAACGGAGGAAAGGTTTCGCTCTTATGAGCACGATTAAATACATTAAAAAGAATAGACGGAAAAATACCATTCGTTTTAGCTTTTAATAGGCTAGCTGGGACGCCATCTGGTCCTGGACTATAGGATTGACGATAACGACGAATGGCTACAGTCACATCCCAGAGGGTAAAACTGATGGTTTGGAGTACGGGACCCGTCCAAGCCCGGATAGCCGGAGGTGCAGCGAGCGAGCTTTCACTAGGCGTTTTGGATAGGAACGCATTGAAGCTATCGGCGGTCAACTTAGCGTCAGCTATGAGGTTTCCTTAGGCGTCTTGATGTATGGGATGTTGCGTTTTCCTCTGCGCTTTTACTGTACGCGAAAAGAGTTTTGCAACATTTAGGGAAGGATTTTCAGCGAAGTGGGCCTCATCGGCTATCTGCTTTTCTTCAGAGAGCTTCTTAGCCTGCTCAAAGATCAGTGTGATCAAGGGCAGAACGGAAGTGTCGTTTTGTCGATGCAATCAGCAAGGAAGTATCAGGATGCGGCTTCCACACGGTGATGATCCTGGGAATCCTTGCAATGCCCCCCCCCGTTGTAACCCCCTTTTTTATCCTAAGTCAAGTCAAGTCAAGTCAAGTCAAATTTATTAAAGGAAATATAGGCAAACGCCTTTGAACTCCCTCTTGGTACATAGGATTTAAGAAATGCATCGGCAAAGCCGAACATTCTAAAGAAGTCGTTGACACAATTTCAAACGACTACTCGCTTGTTTCAAGTAAAAAACTCACACTCAGATTACACGAGCCAGCAGTGTAACTGAGGAAGAATAGCAGACAGTGAAAAAACTCCTAAGGCTGGCTCATAATTCAAAATGGAATGTCATTTTTGGTTTTTAGGAGAAAAACTGTCGCTCGTGGGGAAGCATGTGAATGATAGGGGCATGATGCTTCTGTGAATGTTGACGGTAGCCATGG
>JAYGXS010000256.1:18598-36558 GCA_036362985.1 Ligula intestinalis
TCCTAAATCCATCCCCCGTTCTTCTCCCCCCTGACAGTTCCCCCGTCCATTTCGACTATGGGCACCGCGTGCACAAACAGCCACAGTAAACGCTGACGCAGGCCACAATAGACACTGAGGCCAGCTGGGCAAGCGACACGAAGGCTACAGCAAGGAGGAGCAACATAGATAACTAGTGCGAGAGAAAATATGAGTTTAGGCAGACTCGCACAGAATCTACCCACTCGCTCGCCGCTCCCACCTCCGTAGCCGGTGTAACGACAAAGTCAATAAGACCGGGGATGAGGGAGGGTTTAGACAGCTGGCGCGATTAATACTCAGCACGCGCACACTTGACACAGCCATCTCGCTAGGTATGCCCGCAACTGCGCCGGAGCGCCATAAAGGCCACATTAAGAGGGAGCCATTGCAGCCTGACTCTCAGTCCTCCCTCTACTCCCGTACGCACACACAGACACACGCGTACAGAAGGAGCAGCTACGTAGGGGGTCCGAGTTTTCCCGTCAGTTGGCAGACTCCCCAAGCCACGGCTTTAAGCGCACCGTGATAGATTCAGACGCATTCAGATTTATTATAGTGAGGGAAGAATCACGTCGAGGTCGACCTCACTCTCTCCCCCACCGCATAGTGACCGCCTAGCTTTTCGGGCACCCGCAGTGGCGCCTGAAACCCAGTGGGAGCGCGAGCGCAGTCACCAACAGGGAATCAGAAGTGACAGAAAGTGCCAGCGCCTTCCAGGCCGCAGGGACCGTGGTTGGCTGAAGACTGGCATGGCATGTGCATACAGACCATTGGATCTCAGAAGGGTGAGAGCATCCCTGCATGAAGCCTGGGCCAACACCCTCCTGAGAGGGGTAACCAGTCAGTCAACGACTGAAAGGCACTACTCATGCTCCGTCGTCGGATGGCGTCCGTGGGTGGGGCTGAAAGGAGAGCAAGAAATAGCTGGTGAACATTGCAATTGTGGGCGTGCAGAAGAAGAACAAGAAGAAGAAGAAGAAGAAGAAGAAGACGAAGA
The DNA here is from genome assembly GCA_036362985.1 of Ligula intestinalis. Lineage (NCBI taxonomy): Eukaryota > Metazoa > Platyhelminthes > Cestoda > Diphyllobothriidea > Diphyllobothriidae > Ligula > Ligula intestinalis. The sequence goes on from JAYGXS010000256.1 coordinate 19,617, forward strand.
AGAAGAAGAAGAAGAGGAGGAGGAAGAAGAAGAAGTAGAAGAATAAGAAGAAGAAGAAAGAGGAGGAGGAGAAAGGACGAAGGGAGAAAATAGAAAAAGGGATAGGAAGAAGAAGAAAGTGTAAGAGGTAGATAGGGAGAGGAGGCGAGGGGAGGAAATCAGGTATAGAAAAGAACAATGAGAGAAAAATCTCAACTTACCTTGCAGCAGAGAATCTTCAGTAACTGCTGACGCAGACGTTTATGCTAAAGACAGAACTGTGGATGCCGCTATTATGAGTATGATAACGGTAATGGAGCAAATAATATAACTACAGATAATGGCAGTGAAACGAACAAAGACGAAGAAGAAGAAGAAGAAGAAGAGAGAGAGAGCGAGAACAGAAACAAGTAGAACAGAACAGGAACAGAAATGCAGCTTACCTTTCATCGGAGTATTGTAGCAGAGTGACTGAGGCGTCTGTGGGGTGCTATGGTGTAGACTAGTAGTTTTTGTTATACTAATAGCAGAAGGAGTAGCAGTGCTGAAGAGGAAAGGAAATCACATTTGCAAGGATAAGGGTGCCTGAGAGCTGGTGCGGGTAAGAATTGATAGGGCTGGCTATGTCGGTCTTTAGATTATTGTGAGCCGCTGGCATGCACGAACGCTCGTATGCTACAGCTGTGCATACTATGTAGGTGAGGCTAACGTGAGAAACCATGTTGTCCAAGTTCTGTGACCCTGTCAGTCCCATGGTTAGGCGGCATGAAAATCGATCATCGTTAAGCTCGAACGGCTATCAGTCCTCCTCCCTAGGAGTCTTGTTGACAGAGTAAGTAAGTGTCTGACCATCGGTTTCGATGATATCAACCAAGTGCACCAACAGGTTGGTACAGGAGGTGACGGCCTCAGGGTTTAGTTTAAAGTGATAGAGGACGTAGTTAGCGGCTCCGCACTCTTCACCTTCCTTCATGAGTCACGAAGTCTAGACGGGAGCCGGCGCGGCTGCTGTATCAAATGCAAGCCAATACAATACAATCGTCTTGAGTGACAGAAGCCTTTTGCGTTGGTACTACTGTACTATCTGTCCTCACTCACCCATAGTAGGTGTCTGGCCAGGCTTAGGTAAACCTTTCTTCTAATACTGCATACTAGTCAAGTCAAGTTAAATCAAATTTATTAAACGAAATAGAGGCAAACGCCTTTGAACTCCCTCTTGGTACATACGATTTAAGAAATGTATCGGCATAGCCAAACATTCCAAAGAAGTCGTTGACACAATTTCAAACGACTACTCGCTTGTTTCAAGTAATAAACTTACACTCAGTTTACACGAGCCAGTAGTGTAACTGAGGAAGAAGAGCAGACAGCGAAAAAACTCCTACGGCTGGCTCATAATTCAAAATGGAATGTCATTTGTGGTTTTTAGGAGAAAAACTGTCGTTCGTGGGGGAAGTATGTGAATGATAGGGGCATAATGCTTCTGTGAATGTTGACGGCAGCCATGGCGTCCATGACGAGTAATATCTACGTCCGAAGGACCGTACGAGGAGGAGACCTCGGAGTCACGAGAACGTCCCGAAGACCGGAGATGCGACCATGATACGCCTTTGCTGTGCCAAGAGCCGAGGAAACCACCACGTCGTCAGCAGTCGGTCGATACGAGAAAGGGTGTGACAGGGCCACTTAGCCTAGGACCATAGGTGCGGTAGATGCATCCTCAGACACGATCGGCGCCGATCGCATAGTGAGCAGAGACGTCATAGCAGATAATGGCTGAAACTCATTTAGTTAAGTACTAACTATAATACTACTAACAAATTACTAGAAGTATATATTTATAGCATTTCTAGCATTTCAGGATTTGGATGTAGAGCGCTTCAATTTTTGGATTCGGAATACTTCAGTGATTAGAGTTGCGGTACTTAATCGCGACGATGCTCATGAAATCGGTCTAGGTTTGCCTTAAAAACATCCACGGAAGGGGACATGACAATATCCGCAGGAAAGGCATTCCATGCCTGGATTACCCTTTTAGAGAAAAAGAATTTTATTGGGTCAAGTCTTGCCCCAGTCACACGTAATTTGAGGGGGTGTCCTTGCAGCCTAGAAGTGGTGGCCCGCTCAAAGAAGTCATTTGTTTTGGAGGCAGCAATCCTGACCACGCAAAATGCGAAATGCCTAGATTAGGTCCCCGCGTAGCTGTCTGTAATCCAGAGGAAACAAGTCAAGATTTACCAATCGTGTCTCATAAGAGAGGTTCCGTTGGCCTCGTACTAATGTTGTTGCGCGTCTTTGTACCCTTTCGAGGGTTTTTCGGTCTTTGACAGTCCAAGGTCTCCAGGCTTGGATGGCGAATTCCAGTTGAGGTCGCACGAACGTGCCGAATACCTTGCCAAATACAACTTTGTCAAACTTAGCAAAAGCGCGCTTGATTAGATACAAGCTCGACATTGCGGATTTAGCCACTTTCAGGACGTGGAATGGTGGCTTCAGTGAAGGCGTGGACCACACCCCCAGGTCTTTCTGAGCCTCTACCTCTGGCAGCGGCGTGTAATTCAGGTAAAACACCCTCCGAGGCGTAGTGCTGGTTCTACCAAAGCGCATTAAGTTGCATTTGGCCACATTAAATGGCATGAGCCAAAGGGTCGACCATTGCTCCAGTCTATGCAAATTTGCCTGGAGGTTTAATTCATCGTCTTGGTTGCGCATAATAATTTGTATATTTAAGGCCCAAGGGGCCCTTTCGTTACAAACTTAGTGCTATCGTGAAAATAAAAATAATGATGATAAGCAGTGAACTCTTATAAAATAATTGTCATCGGCAGTAAAAAAAACTCCTAAATCGGTGGATGAGTTCAGCAGGCCACCGAGTTCAAAATAACTTCAGGAGAAAAAACTGCCTCTATAGGTAACAGGGATTGATGTGGTTAGTTTGGGACCTGATGTTGAGGGTTCCGGACGTTTATAGTCATGGGAAAAAATAATATATCATTGACTTAAGAAGGGGTCACCCGGGAAAACAGGAGAAGGCTGTAGAAGTCAAGGCAACATCCTCGAGTTGCGACCCACCAGATTCCAGAGCCAATCTCGAAGACCACAGCGAAGGTTGCAAAAACGGAGAAAAATTTGCAGCCCTTGGAAGTGATGCTTGATTCTGCAGAGGGAAATGCTAACATATTTAGAAACCATTTAAGTATCCTGGGAAGAGCTTCAAATGCCAGGAGGACCCTTTTCAAAATCTACAACTTGCGTGTTTGGAAAAGAAACAGACAGTAATGACTTTATTTCCTCTAAATTTAAATGCTTATATAATTTGCCTTTAAAAATCGACAGTGTAGAAGACAGTCTAATATTGAGAGGGAGGTTGTTCCAAATAAAAGCATATTTGGAGGTAAAAAAGCGAGAACGGTTAGATGTGGAGATACGGGGTGGTAAAATTATCATGGAAGAGTTACCACTGGCGTAAGGTCGGTCTACTGGAAGGAGAGCGTTAATTTGTGGGCGACTTGGACTGTTGTTAACGCGAAACAGAAAGCATAGACCAGCTTCGAGACTTCTTATTCAAAAAAATTTAATGTTTGCTAATTGACATCTATCTGTATAACACATACCAGACCTAGAAACAGAAAATATTTTACGAGGGAAAACTCGCTGAACCTTTTCAATCTTACTACGGTCATGCTGGGTCATGAGGCCAAATAGCGGGCAGGAGTACTCTAGTATAGGAAGAACAAACATGTGGTATAGTTTTAATTTCATTTTTGGACGGAAAAAATTATGCGATATAAACCCACATATCTGTGCGGCCTTGGCAGAAATTCGATCTGCATGAGGCGATAATGCAAGCTTATTCATGTAAGTAAGACCCAAATCCTTTATCGTAGATCCTTCTAACAGTGGACTATTTTGGCAGATAATGGGTCCAGGAAGCCTTGCGGGACCAAAACTCAAGAAACTACATTTTGATGGGGAAAACTCCATCTGCCATGTAGCGCCCCAATTTTAGAGAGAACGCAAGTCTGCGTTAACTTTATTAACACAACTACTGGCCGTGTTCTTAGAAAATGAGTAACTACACTTAAGGTCCTCAGCATAAATGAAATTTTCCAAAGTATTTAGCACTGTTGAAATTTCATTTATGTAAAGAATGAAAAGGAGGGGACCTAAAACCGTGCCTTGTAATACACCACTCGTTATCGGCTGAGGCATCGAGTAGCTATTGCCTACTAAGACCTTCTGGCTGAGGTTAGACAGGTAGGAGGCAATGAAATCGAGGAGGGGAGGCCTGATGCCTAGGGCTTCCAGTTTCACTAAAAGGCGCCTATGAGGCACCTTGTCAAAAGCTTTACTAAGGTCAAAGTGAATCACGATGACTGATTGCTGTTCATTACGAAGTGAAGTAACCAGGTTAAGGAATGCTAAGTGGCAGGTTTCGCATGATCTTCCAGGTAGAAATCCATGCTGTGAGGCACTTAATAGTTTATTTTCTACACAAAAATCGAGAATTTGATTAAAAATGATCTTTTCCAGAAGTTTGGCTAGGGCCGGGGTTTTATGAACACCTCGGTAGTTATTTACGTCCGAACGAGATCCTGACTTGAAGACTGGAAGAATAATAGATGTCTTCCATGAGTCAGGAAAGAAACCGTTTAGAAGATAAGCTGAGAATAGATAACTTAGCAATCGGGGGAAGCTGAATACTCTCTTGATAAGTGAATTTGGAAGGCCGTCAGTTCCCGAGGAGTGCGAGTTTTTTAGACGGATAATGTGCTTACGAATTACTTCTATGGAGAAATCTATGGTACTGATAGTATTGACTGAGCATGGCTGAAACGACGGGACCGGTTCAGATTCCGTCGTAAGGTGTTTTGCAAAGAACGCATTGAACAGTTCAGCCTTCTCAGACTCATCTTGCACAAAGTTTTTATTTTCATTCAGTAAGGGGGGATTTCGTGACCTCGTTTAGCGGAGGACCGACGGCGGAACAGTTGGGCAATCGATTTTGCAGAGTTTAACTCGCTGAGTGCGCAAGATTCCCTATGTTTGTCACGTGTAAGACGAATCTTAGACGCTAATTCGAAAATCTCTGCGATTCTAAGGTGCACCGATAATGAACTAGTAGACTGGTCTTTCAACTGTCTTTGCAATTTCTTCAGTCTAGACATAAGAAAATGAGGAACGGTGGGGTCCGAAGTATAAGGCTTAACAATTTTGATCGGCACAAATTCCAAAATGCTATTTGAAATTGACGTCATTAAGTCACCGAGAATTGTTACACTGTTCGTGGAGGAAAGCTCCTGCCAGTCTAGTGAGTCCATAAAGTTGTTAATTAAATTAATATCAGCTAGGTCAAACGCACGGTAGGTACGAGTGGTGCTAGCCTTTTTCGTAGAAGCAAGCGGAAGGCAACAATGGATCAAAGTATGGTCACTTGGGAAGAGGTTCTGATTGTAGTCAACAAAAAGGGGGAAAATGTCATTAGTGAAAATTAAATCTAAAATATGCTGATCCCTTGTTGGGGAACAGACCAACTGAGACCAGTTTGAAAAATTGATGGTATCTAGGAAGGGCTGAAATCTGGATGGACAACAGTTCAATGACCAATCAATTTCGGGAAAGTTGAAATCCCCTGCGATAACTTTAGCATCAAAGCGGACTCCGAAATCAGCCTAAATATTTCGCAAAGCTATTCATCATCTTCCGATGATGAGTTAGGTGGACTATAAATGCATCCAATAATCGCCTTTTGACGGGGAGACAGGATAATGGATGCAAAGCAGTAATTGCCCGAGAATGACTCAGCATCTAGGTTGAAGGGGAAATGCTTAAAAATAGCTTTAATATAGAGAAGACAACCGCCACCACGTTTACTAGGGCGGTCTTGACGGTAGAAATCATACTCGTCTATTATGAGTAAAGCATCAGAAATTAGTGGATGGCTCCACGACTCTGTAATGCATATAACATCTGGCTTCAGCTCGAACGCAATAGCTCTAAGCTGAGCCATCTTATTTAAAACAGATCTAGCATTAAGGAGGATGGTATCTAGTGAAGCTTGAGTAATCGAACTAGGGTTATCTTTATTTAGTAATAAAAATTTGGAGGTGGGTAATTTGGTTGGAAGTTTGGAGAATAGCCATCGACTGGAGCAGGACAATTAACATAAGAAAGCTGAGGGGGATAGCTGAAAGCTGCAGGTAGACAGCTCTGTGAGATCGATGGGCCATAGGGATACGTGCCGTGGTGAGTTTGCTGATAGTTACCGGGAAATTGGGAAAACCAAGACGGGAAAGAGAGGCTGGAGGGCGAGGTAAGGTAACTATGAGGATTAAGCGGTGGAAAGCCTGGGCTAGTATGATACTTGTGATAAGTAGGGTTACCTATATGTTTTTTAGCTTCCTGTTGTATAGGTTTAGTTAGCGTTTGGGAAGGCTGCATGCTCGTGGTTGAGTTCCGGATCCCACCCTTTCGACGACCTGAATTGGGTGATTTAATAGAAGGTTTGGGAGGACTTTGATCATGTATCGAAGCTGTTGGTCTACCTGACGTAGAGGGCTTTTCGGAATTTCTAGGAGGGCTACCAGAATTACTAGCTATGGCAACTGAGGAAGCATCTAAGTTGGAAGTAGACGGCGATGTCTGGTGACTGGAGGGGAATGAGACAGTTGCTGTACTGGGGAGCAGTAATCTAGGTTGGGTAGGAATAAAAGTACATGGCTCGCTAGGCTTCCTAGGGCTACGACCAGGAACTTGAGCCGGTTGCGGTTAATTTACTATTTTATTAGACGAACTTGACGCTATTCTTCGCTCCATTGGAGTGAGATCATGACAGAGGAAATACGTTGTATTTCTCAGATATTTGAAAACAAGCTCTTGCTGTTTAAAAATGGCGTCTATTTCAATGGCTGAAAATAGCTTGACTAAAATGGGTGGTTTTTTACTGCGCAATGACAGTCTAATAGCCTCTGCTATTTAAAAGTTAAATCCGCAGGAGTAGAGGAAATGCATTGCAACGTCCATTGGCCGAAGTGATTTCGGAACGTTTTTCAGAATAAAATTGTACGACCTTTTTTGTCTATCCTGTGACTCACTTGCGACCAAATTAACGGGAGTATCTAAACGTTTGCATTCCTGAGAGGAAACTGCAGAGATATTCCCATCAAATAGGGTCCCAAGGATTGAGAGAACTGACCCAAATTTCAACATAAACTCGCTGCAATTTTTCATTGCAGACAAAGCTATTTGCTCGGCAATCAGATCAGGCTGAATACTGATGTCAGGCTGAAGACTGATATCAGTGATGATGTTTGCCTTTCGCAGACACCGCTTGGGTCTGGAATTTTGTGGCTTCCTACTGAATGAAAGTGTCGCCTTCATACTTTTCGAAGCAACAAGTAGATTAATCAATAAAACAGTTGGGAATTCAGAATTATCTAACTGTTTAAGCTTATATAAGTTGCTGAAAGCAAGACAGATGGTTAACAGAATGCTAGGTAAGCAAGCAGAGACCAAACCACCAAAAGGAATGGAAGCAGATTTTTCAAGCGTAAGTACTGGTACTTATGGATAATTTATATAATAAAACAAAAGACTAATAGTCATATCTTCTCTTAGATAAATCGATTTATATAAGACTGATGACAGCTGAAATTTCGCAACCAGCGCTCGTCCTTGACCTTCCAAAGTTTTATGTCATCAGCAAACATTGCGATTTCGCAGTCTCGTCCGCTTATCCAGTCATCAATATATATAAGGAAGAGAATAGGGCCAAGAACAGATCCCTGTGGAACCCCGCTCTCAACTGCTACCTCCGCCGACCGCTGTTCGCCAATACATACGGTCTGGGTACGACCAGTCAAAAAAGTTTGCGATCCACTGTAAAAGGTTTCCCCTTACCCCTATACGGCTGAGTTTGTATTAGAGACGTTGATGAGGCACCGTGTCAAACGACTTCTTGAAGTCTACGAACACTGTATGCACCGTATTCTCTTCATCGATCGCTCGGGTCCACTGTTCTAGACAATAGAGCAGATTGGTCAAGCAGGACCTTCCCCTGCGGAATCCGTGCTGCTTTTCAGAAAGAAGTTGATGTTGCTCCAAAAAGTCCATTAGCTCGCGTTTGACTATATGTTCCATGAGCTTGCAGGATATTGAGGTGGGGCTGACCGGTCTGTAGTTATTTGCGGTCGCTCGACTCCCACTTTTGTGGATGGGTGTGATCCACGCTGCCTTCCAATCGGGTGGCACTTGTCCAGTATTAAGAGAAGCTCGGAAGAGTAGTCACAGGGGTACCGCCAACTCTATGGCAAGCTCTTTTAATAGCTTTGAAGGTATTTCATCCGCACCTGACGACTTCGTTTCTTTGAGCTGTATAAGTTCTCGCAGAATGGTAGCTTCCGTGAGTGCAACCGAGTCTATGGTCTGCATCTCACCCACACTGCAGTTTACAGCGGTGAGCTCAGCCTCTCTCGTAAAGGCCGACTGAAAGAAGCAGGATAGATCTTCCGCCTTTTCGTTAATCTCGCAAATTTCTACACCATCGTCTGTTTTTAACAGAGGAATAGGGTCTCTATTTCGAGTGCCTTGTCTAACATAGCTGTAGAAACGCTTCGGGTTTCCTACTGCACGGTTTATTAGATTACTCTCGAAGTTTTGGCGGCTAATTCTTATCAGGCTCTTAACCCTGTTTCTCTGCGCCTTATACCTTTTGTACGATTCGGGGGTCCTCTCTCTCTGCGATATGTATCCTCTCAGGTTGTGTCCATTTGAACTAGGAATTGGACTACAAGGACTAAGATAAGGCTGCTATATGTACTTTCCCATGCTAAAGCGTCAATTCTAGCAACCATATTTACCAGTACCTGTATGATATTATGATGTAGCCTGTAGGCAGCCGGAATCGATTATGCACTTCCAAACTGTATGAGGGTAAAGTAGGTTAGCAGTTTATGTGTCAAGTCAAGTCAAGTTTATTAAATGAAATGTAGGCAAACGCCTTTGAACTCCCTCTTGGTACATAGGATTTAAGAAATTAATCGGCACAGCCTAACATTCCACAGAAGTCGTTGACAATTGTAGACGAATACTCGCTTGTTTTAAGTAATACACTCACACTCAGTTCACACGAGCCAGCAGTGTAACTGAGCAAAAAGAGCAGACAGTGAAAAAATTAAGGCTGGCTCATAATCAAAAAGTGAATGTCATTTGTGGTTTTTAGGAGAAAAACTGTCGCTCGTGGGGGAAACGTATGTGAATGTGAATGATATGAGCATGATACTTCTGTGAATGTTGGCGGCAGCCATGACGTCCATGGCGAGTTATATCGGCATCCGAAGGACCATTCAAGGAGGAGACCTCGGAGTCACGAGAACGTCCCGAAGAACCGGAGATGCGTCCATGATACGCCTTTGCTGTGAGAGCAGAGGAGCCCGCCACGTCGTCAGCAGTCGGTCGATACGAGAAAGGGCGTGACAGGGCCGCGAAGCCTAGGACCATAGGTGCGGTAGATGCGACCTCAGATGCGATCAGCGCAGTTCGCATATTGAGCAGAGACGTGATAGCTAGATAATGGCTTAAACTCATTTGGTTAGATACGTATAATAATACTACTTATAAATTACTATTAGTATATGGTTATAGTACTTCAGTCTTTGGATTCAGAAAATAAATTTCTGCTGTGCTCGTTAAAGCGTTCTACGCGGTTAAAACCGTCAAGTATTGTTTTAAATACGTCTACGGATGGGGACATGACAATGTCGGTAGGAAGGACATTCCGCGCCTGGATTAACCTCTTAGAGAAAAAGAATTTTCTTGGGTCAATCTTGCCCTATTCACACGTAATTTGAGGGGCTGTCCTCGCAGCCTAGTGGTGGTGGCCTGCTCAAAGATGTCATTTGTTTGAAGGCAGAAATCCTGACCACGCAGCATGCGAAATGCCTGGGTTAGGTCCCCGCATAGCTGTCTGTAATCCAGAGGAAACAAGTCAAGATTTACCAATCGCATCTCATAAGAGAGGTTCCGTTGGCCTTGTACTAATTTTGTTGCGCGTCTTTGTACCCTTTCGAGGGTTTTTCGGTCTTTGACTGTCCAAAGTCTCCAGGCTTGGATGGCGAATTCCAGTTGGGGTCGTACGAAAGTGCCGAAGACCTTGCCAAATACAACTTTATCAAAGTAATTAAAGGCGCGCTTGATTAGATACAAGCTCGACATTGCGGATTAAGCCACTTTCAGGCAGTATAGTGATGGCTTCAATGAAGGCGTGAACCACAACCCCAGGTCTTTCTGAGCCTCTTCCTCTGGCAGCGGCGTGTGATTCAGGTAATACACCCTTCGAGGCGCAGTGCTGGTTTTACCGAATTGCGTTAAGTTGCAGTTGGCCACATTGAATGGCATGAGCCAAAGGGTCGATCATTGCTCCAGTCGATGCAAATTGGCCTGGAGGTTTAATTAATCGTCTTGGTTGCGTATGACCTTCCAGAGTTTTAGGTCATCAGCAAACATTGCGACTTCGCAGTCTAGTCCGCTTATGCAGTCATCAATATGTTTGAGGAAGAGGATAGGGCCAAGAACAGAACCCTGTGGAACCCCGCTCTCAACTGCTACCTCCACCGACCGCTGTTCGCCAATACATACGGTCTGGGTACGACCGGTCAAGAAGTTTGCGGTCCACTGCAAAAGGTTTCCCCTTACCTTTATGCGGCTGAGCTTGTATAAGAGACGTTGATGAGGCACCATGTCAAACGCCTTCTTGAAGTCTTCGAAGACTGTATGCACCGTATTCCCTTCATCGATCGCTCGGGTCCATTGTTCTAGGCAATAGAGCAGATTGGTCAAGCAGGACCTTCCCCTGCGGAATCCGTGCTGCTTATCAGAAAGAAGTTGATGTTGCTCCAAAAAGTGCATCAGCTCGCGGTTGACTATGCGTTCCATAAGCTTGCAGGATATTGAGGTGAGTTAAGGGTGTGACTTTGTGATCGTACATGTTCGTATTGGTACTGCAAGTCATAAGTGACGCTGATTAAGGTTTGCACTAGGCTCATGTCTACTAGTACTGATGCTGGCACTGACGCCACCATTTATCAGAGGTGACGGTGATTTAGCCAACGCTAGGGCTCATTTCTCCTTCGTCTCAACAGGGAGTGTTTATCTGGGTTTAACTATTTCGGGTAAGTGCATGCTTGGGGTCATCAGCATGGCTGCGTTTGTCACGGTTTCCGCACTTGCATCTCTATCCATGGTACTGTACGCAGTAAGAAGATGCCGATATAGTTACTTGTCTATGCTAGAAGTGCTAATTCAGTAAGGTCAGTACTTGGTATTCTATTAGTACTGCCTATGTATGCTTTTTAAGGAGTTGCACTCAGTATGCACTCCCAATCTGTGGGATGTAATAGTGATTAGCATTTCTTTAATAATATAGCCTTTGTAGAGTAGTGATTAAATTCAACTCTGGGCTCTTATCTCCACATGTCAGTAATAAGTGTAGTAGAACTTGTGCTAGCTCTGCCACTATCATTTATCAGAGGTCTGCCCATGGTCTTTCTAAATAGGTGGGCTACAAGTACCGCTAATAGATGACAACCGTGTTGCTGAGACTGCAATAGACTAGAAGGCTTGGGCTAAGCTTTGAGGACTCGGCTGTACTATAAAGCCAAGCAGGTCTAACTTAGGGACTCGACTGCATGAATTAAGGTGTACATTTGTGTATAAGCTGTATAATGATTTTGCAGCCAATTAGAGTTTAAGGTAAGGTAGGTTGGAGTTATGTGCAGCTAATATACAATTTTTACGCTGTTGTTCGGAGAACTACGCTTTTATCAAAGAATTAAAAATAAATAAGCTTACACACGTTCCAAGCTTTCCTTTGGGTTGATTTGTAAGGCAGCCGGCGAGAATGTGCGTCCGCGATGTAGATACGACTCTCATCAGGAATACTTATAGTCGTAACAACGGGCCTCGGTGTCAAGACCATCCTCTGGCGATATAAATTGTGCGAGGTTGGCACGTCATATGTATGTATCAAACAGAAGCGGATTATCTCCAACATATAAGCAGCTATAAAAGGGTAAATGAGGCTGATCGGATCATATCATCGAAAGTCCTAGCCAGTCTTAAACACTTTGAATGCAAACAGTTTGGCAACGAGTATGAAAATGAAGTGGACCAATTGTTACTCTTTTCTTTTCTGGCTTATTTTTAATGTTCCAATATTACTACCTTTGGCCCAATCGATAATGCCGCCTAATTAATAAGAACACTTTTACCGTTATTAGCTTATGCATACATTCGAGGTCTTCGTTGTATGTCTACCTAGTGCTGCCGGGAATCGATTATCACTCAAATCCTAACTCGCGCTCAAGTCACTGCATCAACCGCTTTGGAGCATAACTTGGGCATCAACCAAGTAGATGGCCGAAGCTGTCGCGTGCAAAACCGGGAGTTATTTGCCGCTCACAAACCAGTCTGAGTGCTCGGCTGACAAAAGGCTTTATCATGGGACCTTCAATGGCTTCATCAATCTGCTGTTGGTCTGCGTCATCCGTTCAGCGATAAAAATCAACCCAGCTTAACTAGTATGTTCTTCCGATCACTTCCGTGTAGGACAAGGAGGCTTGTAAGCGCATATTCCCATCAGGTATGCTTATTGCAATTATAACATGTATGTCCTACCACTCAGATATTGTTACGGTATAGGTACCCTACAAGATCACAGTCGGTATTTCCCCCCACTCCTCCTAGGACATTTCTACATCGATATCCCCCATCAATTACGATCTAGGCTATTGTGGCTGCAAACGATCGTAAACAATTTTTTTTTGCACCGCTGGAATTATTTTTCTTGCGAGGACGATCTTTTAAAGTCGAAATTTTAGAAGATTTTGTTTTCCAACTAATTCTACCGAGACGCAACCTCTTCAAACCTAACGCAAACTCTGCAAACCAACAAATTCGCGGCCTAGTAACAGAAATCGTCAAGATCCGAATATGCTCGAAACCTTCAAAGGCTGAGTCCTTTCCCAATATTGAATACACTTTTTCAAATAAATTTAAAGTGCTTATTAAAAAATAACTACAGTATTTGTTAAGTAAACTCTGATTATTTTTTGTAAGTCATAATCTGAAAATCATATCAACTGGTTTTTCTGAACATAATAACTAGTACGGTTTGTTAAACAATTTTAAGGGATTTTAACAACCAGCTGAGGTAAAATCATATAGGCTGAATTTTTCTTAATCTTCTCACATTTAAAGCAGATTTCCATAAAAATTATGAGAACGAAAATTAAAGCTCATCGTAAGATATCTGATCCCAGACCCAAGCGGTGCCTGACCACGCCTACTAGTCAATGCCTTGATATCAACATACAGCCCATTGTCAAGGCTAAGCAAATTGATTTATCTGCATTACAGAACTGTAATGACTTCATGATGAAGTTTGGTTCTGTTTAGTCAATACTAGGCCATCTGTTTGATGGTAAGTTATCAGATGTGCCCTCGCAAGAATGTAAAATGTTAGACTCCCTCGTTCATCTAATAACCACGGAAGCTTTTGATAGACAACAGCGAAACTTTAACTTTATGCTAAAAAATGCCTCCATATGAAGTCGCCCTTTGGATATTGCAAAAGATTTTCTATGTTCGGGTGGTTTCAACTACAAAATTGGAGAAGTCAAACGCCGCCAATCGCGTAGCAAAAACCCGCCCATTTTAGTTCAATTTTTTTCACCGATCGAGGTGGACTCAATTTTTGCTCAACGAGGTCGCATTTCCCGATATTTCGAAATGACTAAAAGTTTCCTCTGTCGAGGTCTTACAAAAATGGAGCGAAGAAATGCGGCTCTCCAGTGCAATAGACCAATGACTTCTCAGCCTACTATTCCTAAATCTGTTCGTAGTCCCGATAGGGTAAATGCACTCGCTAATCCTCCACCCCGGATATCTGGTCATACACCCACTAACGTCAGTACACCCGTTATCCCTGCCTCCCGAATGTCTAGTCATAGGCCCATAAACATCAGTGCACCAGTTAGCCCATCCCTCTTGATGTCGGGACTGTCAAGCCCCACCACTCCATCATCTATTACGATTAAAACTAGTCTAAATACATTCTCTGTCCAACGATCGATAAATTCATCTGCCTCTAACTCGGCAACAAGCTCATCAATAATGTCGCCAACACCGTCGAAAGCGTTTAGGCCGAGCGCTTCCCCACCAAAACCTAGCTCCTCCCTTAACCGTGGAAGTCATATTATTCCCCCGTATAATGCGTTATTGAACACGCCGGGCCCGAACCGCGAAAAATTTACTTTGTACGGCAGTAACCCAATCTGGTATAGTTTTAAATCTAATTGGAGTTGCCGTACAGGAAATTCACTGATTAAGACCACTAGTCCTTACGCGAGCGGCCCCAACACTAACTTTATGTCACCGTTCCCCCATATCAGTTTCTTTACCCATCCTCTACCCCCCAAAACTGCAAACTTCTGCATGCCTTCTCGCCTCCCCCCATTCCTCCCAAATGCCCTAGAAGCTTATTTTGGTTTATCCTCTCCTCATTTTTCCCTGCAAGAAAGCGAGGCCCCTAGATATCTCAGAGCTTATCAGCCATCCATTATTGGCTACCCATATGCTAACAGCTTCATACCCGTCAGTACTTATTCCACAAATAATAACGGCCTACAGTTTGCCTACCCAACTTCGAATTCTTTTTTATGAATAACGATAGCCATAGTCCTGCCACTCAAAACACACTAGATGTCTTATTGTTCAATGCCAGGTCTGTTATAAATAAAATGGCTCAACTGCGAGCTATTGCTTTTGAGATGACGCCCGATGATATATGCATAACAGAATATTGGACCCATCCAATCATTTATGAGTCCTCCCTTATCACAGACGAGTATGATCTCTATCATCACGATCGCATTAATAAGCGTGGTGGTGGTTGTCTTTTCTTTACTAGAACGTCATTTAGGCACTTTCCGTTTTATCTAAACAGCACGTATTTCTCTTGAAATTAATGTTTCGCTTCTATTGTCCTGTCGCCCCGGCAAAAGGCGATTATCGGATGTGTATATAATCCTCCTAAATCTTCATCTGAAGAAGATGCAAATTTGTGTGAAATATTCAAGTTTATTTCAGAATCCTCTTTTGAAGTTAAAATTATTGCTGGAGATTTTAATTTTCCTGAAATCGACTGGCTTTCAAACTATTGTCCACCTAGATTTCAGCCTTTCCTAGATATCATTAATTTTTCTAACTGGTCTCAACTGGTTAGTTCCCCGACAAGGCAGAATCATATACTAGATGTGATTTTCACAAACGGTATTGCCCCCCTCTTCGTTGATTTTAAGCAGGACATCTTCCAAAATGATCACACATTAATTCACTGTTGCCTTCCGCTTCCTTCTACGGAAAAGGCTAGTGCTAGTCGTACTTATCATGCGTATGACCTCGCAGATATTAGCTCAATCAACAATTTTCTTGACTCATTAGATTGACAGAGCCTCTCCTCTATTAACGACGCTGCATATCTTTCTGAACTCATGTCGGTCGTTTCTAATAAAATGCTGGAATTTGTGCCCACTAAAATTGCGAAACCCTACGCACCAGAATCGACCGTCCCTCATTTTCTTTTGCCCAGACTAAAGAAATTGAGAAGTCAGTTGAAAGATCGATCTACTAGTTCGCTGTCTGAGCATCTAAGGATTGCAGAAATCTTCAAATTAGCGTCAAAGATTCGTCTTGTGCGTGACCAGCACAGGGAATCTTGCGCCTTGAGTGAGTTAAACTCTGCAAAATCGGTTGCACAACTGTTTCGTCGTAGGTCCTCCGCAAAACGAGAAATTGAAATGCCCCCATTGCTTCATGAAAAAAAACATTTGTACTAGATGAGTCTGATAAGGCTGAATTGTTCAATGCGTTCTTTGCGAAGCAATTTAAGACATAATCCGAACGGGACCCATCGTTTCAACCATACTCAGACAATACTCTCGGGAACATTGATTTCTCCATAGAATTAATTCACACAATCTCATTTATGCAGACGACCTCAAATGCATATACTCATTTTGTAAGAACACGGCAAGTGTATGCGTTGATAAAATAAATGCGGACCTACCGACGCTCTCACGTTGGAGTGCTATCTGGCAGATGGATTTCTCTCCATCCAAGTGTAGTTTCATATGTTTCGGTCCCGCCAAGCTTCCCCGTCCCCTAGTCTTTCAAAATACTCCACTTTTAGAGCGATCCACTATAAAAGACTTAGGTCTGAGCTACACAAATAAACTAGCATTGTCGCCTTATGCGGATCGAATATTTGCGAAGGCTGCACAGATATGTGGTTTTCTAACAAACAATTTCTTCCTGCTGGAACTAAAGTTAAAACTTTATCGCATGTATGTTCTACCCATCCTAGAATACTGCTGTCCCCTCTTTGGTCTAATGAATGCTTCGCACCGCCGTAAGATTGAAAATGTACAGAGGGTATTTACTCGCAAAATATTCGCTCTTCCTCTATCCACTATTTCTTATATGGAGAGATGTCAGTTAGCGAACATGACATTTCTTTGGGTCAGAAGACTCGAAGCGGGCCTCTGTTTCCTCTTTCGCGTTAACTCTACGCCTAACCAGCCACGAATCAACGCTCTCATTCCCACAGATAGACCTTATGCCACTCGTAATTCCTCCAGGATTATTGCACCCCCCTTAAGCTCCACTTCGAACCATTCTCACTTCTTTGCCTCCAGATATGCCTTCCTCTGGAATAACATTCCCCTCGAAATTAGGCTGTCCTCTAACTTAGCAGTTTTTAAAGTCAAATTACGTAAACACTTAACTTCGGCAGATATAAAGTCCTTGTTATCCGTCTCCTTCCCAAACACACAACTTTTGGACTTTAAAAAGGGTCCCCTGGTATCTGAGGTGGTTATATTCATATGACATTTTTTCCATATATGTC
>JAYGXS010000257.1:0-36477 GCA_036362985.1 Ligula intestinalis
GTGCAGTGTACCTGTAAAGTACTGATTAGACGAAACTTCCTTTCTCATAGGGACAATGCAGCCTTCGTTAAAAAAAATCAAAGCTTATTTGACAAGCACGGCCCTTGGCACGAGACTGGCATACATTGGTTCGCTTTTGGCTAGTATATGCTAACCATATAAACTGGGAAACTGTTTTGTTTACACGCACACAGAAGATATGGTTGAAAAAAGCGTGTCTGTCTGCGTTTGTATGCTGCATTTCTACCTGCTTGAATCCGTTCGGTGAGTCGTCCTTTCTTAATGTATTGCCGCCTCTCGTTGTGTCAAAAAGGTTAAGGAAATTCAGTAATCCTTGCAGTTTAAAACCAGTGATAGATTTGAAATAGATCTGAAATTTTCCATTCATTAGCGTTGTACTGGATAGAAATGAATACTGTACAAAACAATTAAATTTTTTAAATGTACAGCAACCAATAGCTATCTGACGTAGACGCCGATTAGCCACTGCACACTTTGTTAGCATGCGCCAACTGTTGCTCGGAACAGCAAAAATCGTAGCTTTACAGCTAGCAAATCCAGTGCTGTGTTGACAGAAGAGGCTGACAGAAGCCTTTACACTTCCGTGGCCGACACCGACGACAGGTGGCAATCACATTTCGCCCTCTACCCACTACTGGCATTCGCTTATCCTAAATACCGATCTAGCCTAATGGCGCAAACTGACATAGTCCGCAGTGGCCAATCGGCGTCCATGTAAGACTGTTTAGATTTTTGATTGATTATTCTACATTTTCAAACTTAAATTGTTTTTTACAGACTTTTTTCCCTGCCAATGTTTGGCCAACAGGGTGTCCGAAACGTCAGACTCAAAATAAATCGGTCCATGTCCTCGCTCCTTTTTCTTCCTAGTTTTTTGGGAGATTGTGAAACGGATTTTATTGTTTTTTTTATACAGCTTTCTTTTTCCCTGCCGGATAAGGAGTTGCTAAAATCATATGTTTGCCAGAAACTGCATTTTAAAAGTACTATTTTTAAGGGAGCTATTCGTTTATATAGCAAACATTCAAATCGTACTGCAACTATAGGAGTTCAAAGGGAAACAACTATCGTCTGACATTGCTGGCATTTTTATGTTGACAGCCATTGTAAGTTAAAGGATACGTCACCCATGCTCAATTGTCCTCATTTGTGGCTAAAATGATGATGGTGGTGAACCTTCCTCCATCAGAGAGATTTCTATCAGCTTACTGATTATAATTAACATCAGAAGAAGAAGATCCGTATGCTAGTAGGTCGCTAATAAGCTAACTAATGCTTGCTTATCCATGTCCATAACCGACTGACTGATATTAAAAACCCGGGCGTTGGGGACTGCAGGGCAAATAAATCAGAATCTCTTCTGATTAAAGAACATTTAAACATCTAAGCTACAGATATCGTAAAGCCTTTATTCTGATATTATTGCACCTTTGATGACAGGTTACCTTTTTCGACTAAAAAAACATAATCCAAATTTTACAAGAATCAGACGAAAAACAGCCAATGCCTAGTGTATAAGGAAGAATAAGAAGTGTGCAGCAAGTTTAACCCACCTTCTGACAGCGTCCAATACGTTTATATCGATAAATTGTATTACTTTAATATACTAGGAATAATATATCGGTCGATGGGACTGAAAACGTTTAAGTAGGTTTCGACGAAGGCCGCTAGCTCTACAAGGTAACATGTTTGCCTCACCCAACATCAAATAGCGTAGCGGTATGATCTGCGGGTTTTACGCACATGTTTCGCGCTGAAGTGAACAGGGATTAGCAGTAGAAAGCTTGTCTCGTGACATGTTAACACATATTCTAAAATGAACTTTGAGCCGACAAGAACCTGTCAACTGCATGCAATGTAATGACAGAATAACTGCTTAGTTTTAAACGAAATAAGAAAGCTAAATTAATAGTAGTATTGGCTAGAATGATTATCGAGGTCGTCAATTTATAATAAAAAACTACTTTCAAATTTTCTGTGGGCTGACTTTACATTTGTTCTTTGTATTCCAGCGATAGGTGGATAAGTTTAAATTTCCGTTAAATTCCGCCTGCATAAGGTCAACTTTCCATCAATAAGCGTTCGTATCTTATGCAAGAGAAGTGTTTGCTGATTGAATTTACTTGCATTTAGCATATTAAATCAAACATACGCGTAAAAAAATTATTTTAGTATCAATGTTACCGCAATTACATAGTAATTTAGCCCACTAGCCAACAATTTAATGTATGAGAACAAAATATTTTAAGTAGTTGAATGGAAGATTATATATCTGAAGAGGCCCTACACATCATAGTTGCAAGCATCGTTGCTTTGTACTTTGCACACGTTCTCAAGAGATGGCGAGCGAGAAAAACTGTCAGCTCTGAGTTATAACGTTGAATGTTTGTGCTATGTTTACCTGAGACATTAACATTTGAGGAAATTTCAATCTTATTCTTTTTCTAAGACTTTTTTTGCATTTCGAGTCAATGGATAAGACTGCCGAACTGGACAAATGGACACTAGCTCATAACGACTGCACATGTGAGCACATAGAGTACATTGTCGGTGTCACGAGAACTAGTCACCTTACCTACGTGGGACAAAACAAGTCCAGACGATCAACGTCAAAGGCTGAATACACTGGGCACACAGAATTTATATATTTAGTTAGACTATAACCTGAAAAAAAGCATTTTTGTTAAATGTAATTTTGCGTATTTTTCTGAAGGTAAACTGGTCCCTGTATATTCTTAGTATGGTAATTTGTCATGCACTGTGCTTTAGGATAGTAGGTGTCCGTTTGCTTATTAAGCCGCTTCCTTTTTTTACCCATGCGATCTCTCTTACAGGTAAGAATAAATGTCCAAAAAGCAGAGGCTCTGTTTATCTCACAGATTTTGTTGAAAAAAGCCTCACAGGCTTGTTTCCGCTGACATTTTGGAGACGTATGCCAACCTGCAATTGATCGAATTTCGAATGGACAACCTGGTAGCAGTAGAAGTAACAGACTGTGATTTGACGCGTGTTCTACACAAAGAAACATTAGTGCAATATCACTATTTGGCTGAAATCCGCCAACTCAATGTCAGTGTTGCTGCAAAGGTTTGAAAATATATTCGAGTTAGCAACCAACGTACTTTTGTTGCAACTGACAAATTTTGCCACTCATAACTCACATATTTTTGCCCCAGACAATGTTCATTTACCTGCATTATCAACTTAACTGGCGACTTTTAATTTCAGGTAGCGATATCAAATTCGAGAAAGATACTGGCATATATAGGGCAAAAGAGTCTACAGGTTAGGTTTACAGGCGTACTCATGAGGCCAACGCTTACTCATTATTATGGAACCGACCAGGACAAAGCGCTTCGTTTGACCGATCTCACCTTCCCTAACCTCACCCAAATGGTCTATGATGCTTTGGATGCAACAAGCGATAGATCGTTTGCAGTGTGGCGTCTGAAGATGTTAAGCAATCTGCCATCTTTAACGCAAGATGCATTCCACAGCAAGCCAACGATAACTTGTACGTTGATTAATAATTTTGTAGGAACCTTATCATTCCAGTTTGGTTCTTTTGACAGGCATCATTTACACTATCGGTTTCAGGATATTTCATATCAACACTTTTGACAAATGTTCGCTATGTGTTTTAAGTTTTCAATATGAATTCCACAGAAACTTGTTTCTTGTGGAGATCTTTTTTATCGGCAGTGGTTTTACTATCGCTTTTGAAATATACTTTATTTCCTCAATCTGCAAACTTCTGTCTTTGATCTACAACGTGGAATGGGATCTGATTAATGCAGTGCTCTGAGTTCACCCGCTAAGTATACCGCATAGATCGTTATGCTTTTCTGGACTGACAGGACATGTTCTTGCAAAAAGTTTGCTCATACAGCATTCGCTAAACAGGTCTCTGCTACTCATGGCTCTGATGATGAATCCGCGACGGATGTCGAAACGTCAGGGAAATAAACATATTGTCCCTGCGATCGAGTTTTCTTCTTCTCAATTGCCTCCTGGGACACGCAAGTTTGCTTGTATTGTGGGTGATAATATTAAAAAATGCACCTCGGTGACCTCGCCTAAGGCCAGCAAACAACCCCCAACGATACAAACGCATACCTTAGCTCAGGGAGATAGAAGTTATATACGAGTTGCTTCAATTTAGCCGTCAAGTGGACTAGCCACAACACAGGTGGTTGTTTACAGCAGCCAGTCACAGGAATTTTAGAATTCTAATAGTAAGCAATGCACATGACTTTTTATACATTTGTATGGTAATATTGTTTACCAGATTTTTCTACTATCAATAATAAACGCCAAGTATCACAAAAAGTCTTCAAAAGTCCGTGGCTGCTAGGTTTTTGGCTGAAAAATATAAATCAACGTTTCCAGGTTTGTCGACCTCAATTTGTTTTTTTGCACCTGCTATCGAAAAATGCGCCCAACACCGTCACTATGTAGCCACCGCACTAAACTGTTTCAGCAACATTTGTTTGTACTCATTTTTATAAAAGTGCCTAAATCCTCCATCCGTTTTCTCCACCCATAAAACCTCCAATCCCACCAGTCCCGTAAGACAGAAGACTGAGAGTTTAAATACTCAAAATACACTACACAGACAATTATAGCCCGTAAATGAAGCCCGAGTAAAGTATACAACTTCAATTATCCAGAATAAAACTTCGCAGGAAAGCCAACGTCAAATCATTGTCCCATTACACTTCAATTTTGACAAGGGATTAAAAAACGTATCTTATAGGACGTTGGGAAATTAATTAAATGGGTAGAGGAAAAAACACTTCATTTTGGCTTTTGGCTGAAGTGCGGCAAAGTGAATCGTTACCCAGAAGCGTTGATGCCAATCCACAGGCTGGCCCGTTTACTCCACAAGAAAAAACTATATTACTGTTTAGATTACCAGCCCACCTGCGAAACAGAAGAAACGACAGCCTCATGAGACTGATCTGTGCTGACAAAAGCGACGTAAGATGAAAATACACGAATTTCCGTATCTGTTGAGGCGCTGACTGAGGACAAACGCAGATGTGTGTGGGATGCAATGTGGTCCAGCCATATAATAGACGAGAGAATTTATCCCAAAATGTTTAAGCTAGTGGAATAGTAAAATGCGTGAAAGGCAATTGTGTCAGGGAGAATTTACTAAGGTAGGAACAAGCATAGTATGTAAGCAATAGGAGAAGTGACTTCCAGACGAGTGCAGTCCAGAGTCGCATTCCGGCAAGTCGTCCATCGGGTCTAGAGGTCTGCAACCGAACAGTGATTCGTCGGTACTGGAAGTGAATGAGCGTAAGCATATTGTCCGCATCTCGGGCACTGGTGTAACCTTGAGAAGTGGTTGGTTAGTGAGACTACACCACCTTCAGAAAGCCAAACAGGAGGGACCTTGAACGGAGGCCTTGACTATGGTGTCTTGCGGACGCGTGGTGGTCACGCCAGGCATGACCTAGTCCGCGCAGCATCCGAGGAAAGCATGACTAAGAAAGGGGGTCGCTACAGATGACTGCCTTCCCTGATCTTGTGGGAGCGTGCCATGCTGACTCTGCTTTTGCCCTATTAGGGCTTACACCCATGCTTATCAATTCCTCCGCGTGTTATCGGTTCTTTCCCACGTTACCGACCAACTCGCCGCTTCATACATGCGTACGATCAAAGGTTATCAATATTTCCACCTCGTTTGATTGGCGGCAGCAGATTGATTACGCATTCCACAGCCTAAACTTGACACATCCCCACTTTTGCTTCTAATCGGCTGTCTATTGTACGCGGCGTTTGCAGCGGCTACTGTAAAGCTTCTTGTGTTAAGCAAAGTCGCTCGAATTCATGACGTCTTTCCAGACTTGTGATTTGGAGGATCCTTTTGCCTGTTGAACCTACTACTTGCTATAACCTCACCAACATCCTTATTCGCATTTGCTTGGTTTGTCAAGCAAATAGTACTCGTCTGATGACAAGCTCTTCTATTTACCATGATCTGGTTATCGAAAAAATAACTCCGCCTTCTAGTGAGCGGCCCTAAAACAGACGCAGACAACAGTCATCTAATTGATGTGATTTACTGTTAAATTAACAGCAGATATAAGGCAATTGGTTTCAAAAAATGTATTTAAATGTACACGGACACACACAAGCCCTGGTACCCTTGGGGAAAACGCCATCAGCCGCGTTTTTACCCCAGCTTTCTCGTTTTTTTCAAAAAGCTTAGGCATGCGAATTACCGAGACGTAAGTGGTCCGGTGGCAGAAACTGCCCATCCGGTTTCTTTACGCAAACAGGTAGTGAAGTGCGTCCGGGAGACAGTGTTTGTGGCGTTAAAAAGGTTTTACTTCACTTGGCTGCATCAGCTATGCATACTGACCTCGTCGTTTTGGCAAATCGTATGCGCCAATTGTATGCGTCTGCGCAACATTGGAGACGCAGATGCCTGAAGTGTCACTGTTATTGTCGGCAAGGTAGGAAACGGTAAGGGGCGGGCTAATAAATGACTGTTGAACGGCTCACTCTTTGGCAGTTCATATTCTTCATTCTGCACAACTGCGTTTGGCAAGGACGGCATCGTCGGAGGAACGGGTGCCTCAGGCGGCTCCGTCATTGTCGGCAAGGCCCCACAAGTTGATGGGCGGTAAACAAAATGACCGTCGAGTGCGTCAATGTTTGGCAAGTCAGGTTCTTTATTCTGATCAATCTCGTCTGGCAATGAAGGCATCATCGGAGGAACGGATGCCTCGAGCAGGGCTGTCATTGTCGGCAAGGTCCCAAAAGTTGAGGGCCGGTATACGAAATGACCGTTGAACGGCTCACTGGTTGGCAAGTAGTATTCTTCATTCTGCCCTACAGCGTCTGGCAACGAAGGCTTAATTGAAGGAGCCGGTGCCAGTATTGGCGCTTTCAGTAGTGCGTCTGTTGGCCACGCAGCGGTACTCCCAGTGACGTTCCTGCTGGGGGCCAGAAGCGACGACGGTGGCAGTGATGCTATAAGTGAGGAATTCATAAAGAAAACGCAGCTGCTTCAATGGAAAAGGACACCAAAGTGAACATGCGTAAGAAGAATTCGGATGAGAAAAGCATAAGTGCAGCAAAGAACTCGAACAATTTCACACACCATGTTAAAAACAATACATTTGATCAGGCTACTCGTGATTAGAGAGTAGTTCTGTTTTTATTAGTATTTCGATTACCAAACAATTGTTGGGTCATCCTGCGGAACATGTAATTGAAGTAATTCTTCAGTTATGCTTTCGTCCATATATTTCCTATCACCTTGTTACAAATAGGGAGTTCAAAGGCATTTGCTTATCTTTTGCTGAATAACCTGATACGGATAGTGTTTCTACGCTGAAGTCTTTGAACTTCCTGGACAGACCATCAACATGTGGAAAAAAGGTCATGTTTCCCTAAAATGCAGTGATTGAAGAAAATAAGTGTGTCATTCTGTTTACTGTTATCGACATTTAGAAACGCACATATCTTTTAAAGTAGTATTGATAGAAAAATGAATAGGATCAATTGTTTTATAGGCATTTTGATATTTGGTACAAGTCGAATGGATTCTGACTTATAAAAGTTCAGGGCCATTGGCGCCGGTAGTTTAAGAAGTGAATCTCATAGACCCATATTCCTAGCGTTTTGATCCAGGTAAATGGCAGTTATAGGGGTTTTGGGGTGAGAAAATACGAAAGGCAGGGAACAAGATCTTTAGAAGTAAGTAAAAGGTGGAAAAATGTAGTTGAATTCGATTTCCGATCAGCAAACTTGCGGTTTCGGTCAGTATGGTTGATAAACCCAAAAGTTATATAAAAATTGATGTTCTTTTATCGTTCCGCTGTCAGGTTATGAAAAAAGACGAAAAATTAGGAATTATATGGATCTCGCAGATTTTGTTGAAAACATCCTCAGAGGATTGTTTCCGCTGGCATGAGGGAGACAAATGCCCAATTTGCCATCGATCACCTTTCGAATGGACAGCCGTGCTGCAGTAGTAATAACGGCATGTGAGAGGAGGCGTGTTTTAAGTGACGGAATGTTATTTCAATATCACTGTTTGGCTGAGCTTAGCCAACTCTTTGTCAGTGTTGCTCAAAAGGTGAGAAAGCATATTCGAGTCAGAAAGCAACGTTCTTTTTTGCAGCTGACACATTTTGCCATTCATAATTCACATATTTTGTGCACTAGACGATGTTCCTTTGCCTCCATTATCAACTCAAATGGCGACATTTAATTTCAGGTACCGAAAACAAACTGGAAGGTGAAACGGGTATCTTTACGGCTACGGGGTTTAGAGGTTACGTTAGCAGGTGTAGCCGTGAGGCCAACTGTTACTCATTATTATGGAACCGCACAGGACAAAGCACTTCGTTTGTCGGGTCTCTCCTTTCCTAACCTCACTAAAATTGGATGCAACAAGCGACATGGCGCTTGCAGAGTGGCGTATGAAGACGTTAAGAAGGCTGCCAGCTTTCACGGAAGAAGCCTTTAACAGCCAACATACGATAACATGTACGGTTGATTAATAATTTTGCAGGAACCTCATCTTCCCTTTTTGGTAATTTTGACAGGCATCATTTACACCATCGGTTTTGGGAAATGTAATCTTACCTTTTTTGACGAGAGAACCGCGATATGTTTTAAGTTTTGAATGTGAATTCAGCAGAATCCTTTTTTTCTGATAACTTTAATCAGCAGTGGTTTTGTAATAGTTTTTAAAGGTTTATTTGCTACTCCCACTCTGGAGACTTCCGTCATTGACCCACAACCTGAAATGTGACCTGATGATTAAAGTGCTCTGAGTGGCCCTGCTGAGTATACCATAAGAACGGTAAAGTTTTTCTGGGTTGACAATGAATATATTTTTATATACTTACAAAACGATTGCTCACACAGTTTTTGCTAAGGACCGTGCAACTTTCATAACGTTGTAAACGTTCGATCATTACTCGAAGACCTATGCGATTGCATTATGCAAAACTCAGAAATAATAATGAACAGAATTCGGCATATTTTTTACTAAAAAAAGTGTTAGAATTAGTAGCTGTTTGATGGAAATATAATTTTCTATCGGTTATCTTCAGGTTCCTGTGACGTAAAAATTAAAATGAACATTAAATCAATATTTATTTTCAACAGATAACTAGTAGGGAAAAGTGTGTTATTAAACGTCAACGAATAAGTTATGACATCATTTTCTTCGTTTTCAGTGTCTTCTTTGATAAATCGATAAAGTATGATTCTCTTCAGCGTTTAAATCAAAATCTTTAAAATTAAATATTTAGAAAGAGTATTTACCAAAGGAAGGTGTATTTTGATATAAAATCATACGAATATGGCTTTATAGACCATATTGATAAGTTGCTCGAAACAGCAAACCACAGTCTCGACTGTAGAGGACGTCCGCGATTTAAGTCAAATAATGTAAATCCTAGGATTCATGAAGAAAATTATCTAATAGGTTACGACTTTAAAAAGTTCTTTAAATAGATATTCGGCTGTCCAATTTCTTCAGATTTACTATGTCCAAGTTAATGTCACGATGAAATTGGAAACCTTTGACGATTTTTTTAAATTTACCTGAAGATATCCGATTCAATTTGATTGGAGATGAAAGAACTGACTGTTCTACGCACAGGAAGCTTTATTTCATGGTCCGTTATAAGCTTTCGAATGCAAAATCAGGCGACATATATAGCTATTTTTCAAATGGTTATTAGTACTGCGTCTGTTCTGTTCCTGCGTGACGCATAAGCGAACGGTTAGTTTACAAAAAAGATGTTTTCTAACTTATTCAGATACTTTAAAGCCTTCTTTACTTTAACTTTGTGGTTACATGTGTGGAAATATTGTCTATGCGGTATGGTAAAACAAAATTCCCACGAAAAATATTTATGTTCCTGCAGGTTTTGCAAAAAACTTCAAAGGTTAGCTTACTATTATTTTGCAAATGTAATCTGAAAGAAGAAGTTATTTGGCAAAATGTTGTTGATTGAGTGAATTTTCGACACTGGATTACCAAACGTATGGGAATCGTACGAAACAGTTAATCCACATTGATGGTTGACGGAAGCTAATATTGTGGGTCTCGGTAAAAAAATTGCAAGTGTCACCCGCATGTGATTTTGCAATCGGTGGCAAGAAAATAGTTGAGAAGAAGAAGACTCAATCACTATGGCAGTATGTTTATTAACCTGACGTTTCGACATCCATCTCGGATTCATCATCAGAGATGTGAGTAGCAGAAACAAGTAAAGCATGCATAGAAGTTTGCAGTATTTTTAGGATACAGTCATTACTGCAAACATACAGCGACAATTACTATTAATTGCCTTCTTCTGCGTGGACTGCTTGTTGGACGGCACGCGAGCTCTGACCTGTTGAACTTTCATCACGGGCGGTGGGCTCGGACGTGATGATTGTTCGGTCATCTGGTTCTCCGGTGTTGACGTAAGATGATGCGGTGGCCTGCCCGTTCCTCAAGTGGCGACTTGCTTTTGACAAATTGAATCTCAGCATTTAAAATGGGAAGGCAAATCGTTGCATTTGTTAATGGATTGGGGGCCCGTAAACCATGACTTAAGTAGTTCTCGGCTCACCGGGTTGTCACCTCTTGCGAGAATTTGGGCCTCATCAAATTTGAAGTTGTGGCCGGGTTGCGTCGAATGAGCCGCAACTTGAGAATTGGGATCATTTCGCCGCACTGCTGCCGCGCGTTCGGCAATTCGCCTCTTGAGAAGTCTGCCAGTTTTCCAACAAAGTTGCTTTGACCGGAACTGCACAAGATCCTGAAGAAGACACCAGGCGTTCGTTGCAGTGGCAGTGGTTTTTTCGGCTTCATTATCTGACGCCTCCAGCCTATATGCGTTTCCAACTCCAAGTTGTTCGAGAAGGCGGGTGATGGCTTCCGATACTTTTTTGACGTTCGGGATCGTTCACAAAATTTTGGGGCCGGTGCACCTTTGTGGGCCATCTCGTTTGCACAAGCACCGGTTGAGGAAATTGCTCGGGTAGCCATTTTCTCTGAACACCCATCGGAGGTATTCTTCCTGGGCAACTTTATCTCCTTGTTCGCTGCATTGCGTCTTAACACGCCGATAGAGCATCTTTGCGAAACTGCGTTTGTGGCTGATTGCATAATTGCTGTTTTGATTCAGTACTTGCATCTTGCTTGTCATTTTTCTGAATACTTTAGTCTTTAGGTCATCACAATCTTTGCTACGGACGAGGACATGAAGGAAGACCAGCTGGTTGTTTTCTTCTTCCTCCATCGTACACTGGATGTCCGGGAAGACGCTCTTGAGACGTTCCTTGAACGTGAGCACCTGATCCCGTTCGATGCTGACGAAGGTGTCATCCATATACCACGCCTATAATTTTGGTCTCTGTTGTTGGAAAACGAGCGACTTCAGCCGTTTCAGGACCGTCTCGGCTATGAGTCCCTAAATTGGTGATTCCATCGGTGTCCCCTGCAATGACTTTATCCTCTAAATTTTGCGAACTCCTGTCCATGGTTGATCTGTTTCTGCGAGTTTTGCCCAATGAAAATTGTTGACCAGCTTCTACTGTGTGCGTGGCGACTTTACACAGCTGATATTGCCTCTTTGTCGCTTCTTGATGCTCCCGTAAGCGGTTATAGGCTAATCTTCCTGTCTGTCAACAATCAATTGCATTGCAACTGCTACAGGGATCTTGTAAATGACTTCCTTTTTTTGTCCAAATAGCTAACCTTGCCCTTAGGATGTACAAGCTGGTTTTGCAGATTATTAGTTGGTTTGTGCTCCACTTGGATTAAGTGCTTCCTCAGTTGTCTTTCAACGAGTTAAACCACGCTCTTAATAAAATGAAGTGTTCGCCTAGTTCGTGGGTCGAGCGCCTGAGCGGAACAAACAAGTGTCTTTTCTTTCTGTTTTAATTTTTGTCGTCTAATGCATCGGTGCACAAACTCTCTGGGGTAACGGTTTTTTGAAATCAGTTTGAAAAGGTAATAGAGTTTGGCTTGGAATAGTTCGGGACTAAAACAATGTGTTCTAGCTCGATTGATTGGGGTGGTAACGGCACTCTGTTTGTGAGCAACAGGGTGGTTGCTCTCGTAGTGCAGGATAATATCCGTGTGCCCATTTTGTGGTAGCCTGATGTTTAGAAAGTTCCGTCAGTGTTCCGCTGAATCGGAGCGATAAGACTGTTCGTGCATGTGTGTTGCGGCCATCCCACCTGAAGCGGTCGACAGCTAAACCTTGCCAATGGCAGGTGGCGGGGAAGAGAGCTAGGCCAACCTTCGGCACGTTTCTTCTCTCACTTTAATGAATCCGATGCGATTGAAGCAACGGTGTTGCGCTAGCAGCTGTTGCCTGGCAAGATTGAAAGTTGGTGAGTTAACTCGGCCACCACAGTCGGTCCGGTGAGTCTTGTCACGTAATCTGGCTGTCTGCGGGTGATATGCAATGGCTCCCTCTTAATGTGGACATTATGATGGTCCCTGTTGGGAACGTACCTAGCAAGACGTACAGTGTTGTACGCGTGTTGAGTGTTTGTCACGCCAGCCATCTGCGCTCTCCCGCATTAAATTTTTATGGCCTTCTTGATTCTGTCTGGATCTCGGTAACCGGTGCGGGGCTGGTGATAGAGTGGGGTTGACCCGGCGTGTTTGCCTTCACTTTAATTAACCAGAGTCACCACGTGCTTCAAGTCGTTGAAGCTTGAAGTGCATATCGTCAAAAATGACGGTGGACCTTTCGTGGTTGTATGGGAGCGTAGAGGCGGCTAGCTGTTCTCTACCTCTGTTCCTCCATCTGGAACACTGCAGAAAAATTGTATTTACTTCGGCTGCAATTTAACGGCAATCGCGGAGTCACCTGGCCTGTATAAATTCCAGTTGGGACCATGCAAAAGCACCAGGCAAAAAAGGTCCAAAAAAACGTTCGTCTACTACTACTACTACTACTACTACTACTACTACTACTACTACTACTTCTTTTACTACTACTACTACTACTACTACTGCTGCTGCTACTTGCGTTATACTGAACGCCTGCTCGCGCATACCTGAACGTCGTTTGGCCAGCAAGAAAGCAGGACAATAAGGTAACTATCCACCAGTTTCGAAGCACGCTCAAACGAGTTTAAATTCGTAGTCATCGCGACGACGCCCAAAGGAAGCAAGACAGGCCAAGAGTATGTTGAATCCAGGCCCTCGGAAGAATATCTCCATCGCTGGATATGGCACCGGCATACAGAGTTCTATGCTGGCACTTCCTGATATTTTTTATTAAATTAAATTCAACCACTTTAATTTCGACCTACACATGTATCTGACAGTTCGGTTTAACCTCCTGCCTCCTCATAAAGCATATTTATCACCATTATAGACGGCCCTGCTTACGGTGCTTTCAGTAGAGTCGTGCAACCAATCATCGCAAGCCGCCCACCTAAAAGAACTGTCTCACTAAATGCCAGTCACTACGGCCCTCTTAAGAATGCACCATTTACGTTAGGTTTGCAAATTTTATTTCGGATTTCTGCGATGGAAATTTTTGCAAAGTTAAAATAATTCATTTTATTTTACCTTTTTTCTTTAAAATGGTCATATGGGCCACATTGAAAATTCCTCCAAACAGCAAAACACACTGCTAAGCCAAACAAACGTCATCACCAGAACTGTGATATTGTTATTTCGAAAATTAATTTTAAAAAACTTTTTATACTTGATAACCTCTGTTTCGTCCAATTTATTTAGATATACACTTGAGCCCGTAAACTTTTGCAAATCAGATGCCATACTGAAATATTGCTTGGTTTCTGAAAATAAATACGCTTTCCCAACCTTAGGTTGAAGGGAGTTCAGAGACATTTCCGGTTCTAGAAGTGATGGATTTTAAGGTTTTTTACTCATAATGGCGTTCGGCTATAGCAGAATGCATGGTAAGGAAAGATTTTAGAAGTAAACATAACTTCAATGACGGGCTAACTACGTTTTTACCTAAATTAATGTGTAAAACCCCCAAAAATTAAACCAAAAGTTTCTCTTAGGATTAAATCCACCCACTGCATCAAAATAACATGGCAAAGTATATTTTTTAATTACTGTTAGAATTTCGCACGCCAGATTAGAGCTTGTGGTGTGTAATATGAATGCAAGCGGTGGATATTATATAACAGTTTATGAACTGTAATAAACAGGTTTCTTTATGGAGAGAAATTGTAGCGTTGGATGCTGCAGTAACACCAAGCTATCGGAAAGAAGCTATTTCATTGGCTGGAATGCCAATAGTTTCAGGCCTGGGAGAGGGTCGCAGTCTAAAAAATACACAAGACAGGCAATTTGCTGACGACCAGGTTGAAATATAGTCTTATAATATCCTTACGTAGTTGGAGATATGTCTGCTTTTTAAGAAGATTGGTAAGAACAAATCATCAGCATATTTAACAAACGAACATTTATTTGGCGATCGTAGGTCGTCAATGTTGAAGGAAAAGAGGTGAGGGGATAAAATAAACCCTTGAAGAACTCCAAAGTTTTGTTAAAGGACCATGCATTTTCGCATTCCGCACTGAACAAATTGAGTGCGGGAGGTAAAATAGTACCCGAGCCAAGAGACAATCCAGCCGGGAGAGCCGCATGCAGAAGATTTATCAAGTAAAAGAAAGCGGAAAAAGCGGAAGAAAATGGCGTGATGACGTCTTAAGCAACTCGTTCTGCAAGTGTCAATAGTGAAGGAGAAGAGCCAATTGGACGAAAGGATTTTGAACCAGAAAAGGATGTTTTTTTTCGGAATTGGAATGATTCTCACTGATCGCCACTTATCAGGAATCTTCGACTCCATGAAAAACAATTTGAAGATTTGTGTCAACGCAGGGGCTAACTGAAAGAGCAGGGTTTCAGGATAAATGGCGACATCCCATCTGGCCCTGCAGCTGTTGAACCTCGAACACTTTAAGATGTTTTATCACTGGTTCCACAGACGCAGGAACAAATAATCTTAGTAATAAGGAAATGTTTTGTCGGCAGATGGGGGGCAGTTGGAGTGTGGATGAAGTTTGCATTAAAGTGATCGCAGTCTAAGTCCGCATCTACGTGTGCTAGTGTTTTGCGTTGACCAGTGAGACACTCTAGACCCTTCCACATTTCGTCTGAGGAGAGAAATGATGAAGATGTAAGAAGCTGAATAACCAAAATTTCCTCAGCCTGCTAATCTCATGCTTTATTTAGACGTTCATTTACTTTGATCAATTTCGTAGACCCAGATTGTCGAACAATTCCTTTTGGCGTGTCAACGTTTTTGTAGCTGAGGAGAAGATGTTATGGCAGTTCTAACCATAGAAGTGTCAAGATGACAGCAGTTGGTAAAAATTTCGTTTAAAAAGTTGTAAGATAACTGGAGCGTGACTCGACATTCCAGTTCTCAAGAAGGACAGAAAGGTTGACAGATATGTCGGTCTGGAGCAAAGAAATAGTATGTGAAAACGTGTCACGAACCTTTATTTTCCTCTCGGGTTTCGCTAACAGCCCTTTATTAGAACTACAATAGATGGTTAGCAGGCCCAATAACACAGAACGATTTATGCCTGACAATCGAGCTCTATTTTTGACCACAAAAGCTTGGGATTGTTGGTCAATAAGTGACCAAGAGAGCAGCGAAGATTCACACGCTTGTAGTCACCACTTAAACTATTAACATTCTCTCAAGATAAAACTGCAAGTTTTTGGTGAAATAAAATCAAAAATCCACACAAAAAGCATATTGGCATGTTGAGGAGGGGGAGAATGTAAATGCTGACATAAATAATGCCTTTCGAAAAACTTGAAAATTGGGGGTTTACATATAACAGCAATGGCGTCTATGAAGTTATCCGATCAAGAAAAGTGGGGCTTATATTTTGCGCATCATTGCTGGTTTACAAAGACAGCCACACTACCACCACTGCTGCTAGATAAAAATTTCTCTCGGATCAAAAACGAAAAAATTCCAGCTGAGTGATGAATTGCGACTCAATATCACTATTATGCCAAGTCTCTTGCTGACAGATAACTGCAGACTTACCGTGCTCTCTTTTCAACATAAGTGCGGATAACTCGACACTCTTGTTGAAGAGGGATCTGCAATTTCTCGTGATAATTTCGGGATGTGCCATAACATTCAAAAACTTACATTTATTTACTTGCTGCCAACCTGAACGATATCTTCTTTTACGTGATGTCATCCTACGGAGCATAATCGACGTTGGTAAATTTAAAATGCGGTTTCTGATAATCGTCATTAATCCCGAAATTAAAGATTACTAACTTAACGAAGACATGTCTGATACGTGGTACACTAAGATCGAAGTTGTTGTAAGATAACAGGTTTCATGATTAAAATCACACTTAAATACGTCAAAAAATGTTCGAATCTAACAAGTTGACGCTGGAACAGCTTTATTCGTATGAGGCCAAGGTGATCTATCGGCTCCCTATAGTGCAGTATCTAAACTCCAGTGGGTTTGCCAATATATCGCACACACTGGGCACAGGACCGCGCGCTTCGAAATCGACCTCCATTTCCAATCTCCAAGGTATCTAAATTTTCTTCGAGATCAGGACTATCAGAAGACTCTACAGCCTGCCAGGACTTGGAATTTACCTCGACCGAAAAAATACAGTACCCTTCAGGAGTTTACAACCAGACAAGGCTGACTCCTGCAACATTTTGGATTCATCGAACTATATCATTCACCGTTCTACTGTTTCTATGCCCGTCAAAGGTATCGGGTTATAATTTCACTTCTATCGATTATAGTGCAGAATTTTAACTAACTGCCTTTGCATTAAGTCACTAAAGGCTCGCAAATTGTAAGCTTGTGCGATGCAGCCCTGAAGGAGGGGAAAAAAACATTCGCCAGTGCCTGTATTCGAACTCCCGACCTCACCTCACCGCACCAGCGCACCACCCGGATTTGAACATTTGACCCCTCGCACTTAGACCACTGTGCTATCGCGGGATGCAGTGCCGGTTATCTAATTGCGTTATAAACTAAAGCAAAACGGTCTAGACGTCTTTTGAAATGTCCTCCTGCCAAACGGACGAAAAGTCCTTAAAGTTTAAAGGATACGAATTATAAAGTCGAGGCTTAGATAAGGGGTTCAATTTATAAAAATGAGGTTTCTGCACAAATTTGCAGACCACGATAGAGAGCTCCACAATCTGAAAATGGAGATGGAGGAATTGAAGAAATCTCTTTGCTTCCTCCTTAAAGTGGACAACAAAACACTACCTGAATCTGAGAGAAGCCAGCAATGGAGAGTAATTGCCGAATCCCTGGGTGGAGCATCTACTGAGGGAAGTGAACAGACACCGCCAAACCGGGCTGCGAAATCGGTAGCGTCCACCTCAAATCCTCTCGATACTGCGCGAAACAACACACCCACCGAACAACACGTTCAAATCAAAGAAGGAGATTGCACAACTCCACTTTCTAGTGAAGTCGATTCGGGTACAGACAGTCAGGAAAAATAAGGTTATGGGTATGCTAAGGCTGCATACAATTCACTGAAAAAAACCACAAATGCAGAAGGGGAACAGCACGAAGCCAGCTCTGAACAAAGCCATCCCAGCTTCCAAAGGAAGCCTATCTCAGGTGGTTGTAAGGAAAACACAAAGTCACAAGCTATTCCTATCAATACCTCGGGGGCTTCCGATGGCAGTAGGGCTGGAAATATATCATTGGTTTCCCTTGACCGCCAAAACTGCATAGTTGTTCAAGGCCTACCTGAGTCAAGCGGAATTTCTCCGAGAGAAAGGACGGATGCGGACGTCGAACAGTTTTGTGACCTGCTTCAAGACATTCTCAGACATCGAGAGACAGAAGGAATTTGTGGAGCTTTCAGGGTTGGTATACAGGTTACTGAACAGTCGAAAATTGTCCGACCTCGAACTATCAAGATGTTTTTGGATAACAATGAACAGGTGAACTTGGTTATGTCTCAGAAAACATCCCTCCACCACTCACATAAGACGGTTTTTTTAGCCGGAATACCCTCCAGCGGAATGTCTGAAACGCTGAGAATTGGTGGCTCACAGCTGCTTCTCGAAGTTTGATGAGCTTCGAATACAGGTAGCCGATGGGTGCCCCTGATATTATGGCAATAACAGAAACCTGGCTGTCACAGGGCATCGTTGATTCAGAAGTGTCGCTATGTGGATACCAACTATTTAGACGAGACCGAGTGGGACGCCAGGGTGGAGGAGTTGCTATGTATGTAAAGAACGAATTAAGTGTGTGCGAGAGGTCTGAAGGGACTACCCATGGTACGGAGGCTATTTGGATGACAATTCAGGCACGGGGGTCGCAGCCCCTGGAAGCTGTGACCGTCTACCGACCACTGCGGACAGCCACTGGTACAGATGCGTGTTTACTGGTGTGCATAAAGGAGATAGAAAGTCGATCTGGTGTTGTACTCATGGGTGACTTCAATGTGCCCAGCATAAGTTGGAACGATTTGCGGGCGAATTGTTCTAAAAATGCCTTTGATCACCATCTTCTTAAAACAATACTTGAGGCACTTCTCACAAAACACGTCCTTGTTTCAACTAGAGCACGTGGAGGGTAACAGGCTCGTTGTTTAAACCTAGTAAAGACGAGGTATGCTGCCTACCTCCACAAGGTCGAAGTGATTACGCTGTACTTTTGTGGGATTATGGTCTTTATTCCTTACTCCCTGCAGTAGACGAACCAAAGTGGAATATATGGCGAGGTGACTTCTCTCAACTGAGAGTAGAGGCATCACAAATAGACTGGGGTCTTTTTCTCTCCGGGGATGTCACTGACGACTGGAATACATTTAAGGAGTTATTGTTGCATCTAATGCGCAGTCATTGTCCACTGTCAGTGCTTAGGGTATCTAGCCGACCTCCATGGCTGATCAGAGCTATCAAAAGAGAGATCAATAAAAACAGAAAGCTTTGGAAGAAGTTTTGCAACACAAGATGCATCGAAGATTTAAAACAGTACAAAATCCAGCGGAACAAGGTAAAACAATGGTTTTCAAAGCACGACGGGACTTTAAGAGTGATCTACTTCGTCGAGCTGTCAATAATTTAAAGTTGCTAAACAGTTATTTACGGAAAAGCACACGTAACAGAAACCCGATTTTTGTTGTGTAAACTGATGATCGTCTCAAAAACTCCGACTGTAAAAACAAAACAGAACATTTTGCTGAGTTCTTTCAGTCTGTCTTCACCATAGCACCGCCCTTCGACACAACTGTAGGCGAGGTCGTGAGAGCACCAAATATTGAGGCTATTTTGTTTGGAGAAGAGACGATTTTCCAAAAACTAAAAAGCTTGAAGGAATGTAAATCTCTGGGTCCAGATGAAATTTCTGCCAAATTGCTAAAGGAACTTGCTAGAGAGCTATCTTAACTGCTTTCACTGATGTGCCAGAAATCGTTTGATACTGGAATACTTCCTCCGGAGTGGAAATTAGCGCATATTACACCGCTTTACAAAAGCGGTAGTCGTGCATCTGCGAACAACTACAGACCCGTGAGTCTGACCTCTATCTCCTGCAAAGTAATTTGTAAGATATTCAAGAAGCAATTTATGCTACATTGTGAAACTCACAATATTTTGTAGAATGTGCAATTTGAATTTTGTAGGGGAAGGTCATGTGTAAAAAACTTGCTTTATACGATGCAAAGCTGGACAAGGGCAGCTGATTCAAAAGAAACCGTACATGTAGCCTACATTGATTTCCGGAAGGCCTTCGACAGTGTTCCAAACCAACGTCTCCTGCATAAGTTGAGACTGATGGGTATCGGAGGCAGACTTCTTACATGGATTGAGAATTTTCTATCTGGTCGTTCCCAAACGGTGTGTATAGGACGACAACAATCAAGGCCGACTAGCATCGAGAGCGGAGTCCCTCAAGGTTCAGTACTCGGACCCATTCTCTTTCGTTTGTTCGTTTATGTTTGCGTACAGGAATTGGACTGCGAGTGTGCCATGTTTGTAGATGATGTAAAAATATGGAAAGTAATCCAGTGTGCTGCCGATGAAGATAACTTCCCGGAAAATCTTTGTCGATTAAACGATTGATCGCATAGATGGCTGCTGTCCTTCAATTCGAACAAATGCACTCTGCAGCTCCTGGGAAATCGAAATTCTGTTCTTGATGTGCGACCCTACCATCTGAACGGAATCCTACTCCAAAGAACCGAAATACAGAAGGATCTCTGCATCTGGATGACAGACAACCTCAAACCTTCTACACAATGTTGTAAGGTGGATAAAACTGCAACCTCAATGTTGTACGCCATCAAGCGGGCATTCACGAATTTTGATGAAGACTGTTTCTCGAAAATCTTCGGTACCTTCATAAGGCCACATCTTGAATACGCGATTCAAGCCTGGAGACCGTGGATGCGGCAGGATTATAACGTACTTGAGAGGGTTCAGTGGCGAGCAACAAAATTAGTGAGAGGAGGTCAGGGTTCTCGACCATATGAGATCCACCTAAATAACCTTTATCTCTATCCTTTGAGTTATAGGCAGTTACGCGGAGATTTGATAAAAACCTTCCGTATCGTGCGTGGCTTGGACTGTACTCTCATATGTGACGACTCATTCCAACTCGCCACCACAACTAATTTCTGGGGGAATCCATTCAAACTGTATGTGCCCCAAGGATGATTGGATGTACGGAAGTATTTTTTCTCTAATCGGTCGTGGACCCATGGAATAACCTTACCGAGGCAATTGTTATGTCTCAATCTGTGGAGACATTCAAACACCGACTTGATATACACATGCTACAACACAACGTGGATTATGTGAAAAATAAGCCTCGAAACACCACTGCACCATGTGACGGTCCATATTTTCCTTGAGATGTTGATGTGAAAAATAGAGAGTTCAAAGGGGCAAGCCTATTTAACCCTCAAATATACTGACTGACTGAATAGGTCACCCAACGAGCCAAAGAATATACTTTGGATTTGTTAGCTGCGAATATAACAATACGAAAAGTCAGTCTCTTTAATGAAAAATGTAGTTCCAGAGCGTTTTCTGTGTAACTATCTCAGTTTATTAGTAAAATGGCGCCAAGTAAAAACAAACTTCCACAAACTGACTGCAAGTCAAATTATTATAAATGTGTTGCATCTTCGCCTCACGGAGCTGTGTGAATATTCCACATCGTTTTATAAAATCCATATTCCATCATTTTGATTCGCTTTTTAACATTAAATAAAGTCAATAACTCTAGATGGTTTTTTTTTCAGCTGCGAGCGGCTGTACATTCACACGGTTGAATGTCGACAAATTGTGCCTTGTACCTGAAAAGAACTGTTTGCACGAAACTTCCTTTCCCGCATTGAGGCAGTTCAGCCTTCGTTGTAACAAACAAAGCTTATTTGACAAGCATGGCTCTCGGCAATTGGCTGACATTCATTGGTTCGTGGCTGGTTAGTATATGCTTGCCGTATGACTTGAGAAACTGTCTTGTAGACAAGCAGGCAGAAGATGTGGTTGAAAGTTGTGTGTCTATCTGCGTTTGTAAGCTGTGTTTCTAGCTGCTTCAATCCTTTCCCTGAGTCGCCTGTTTTTAATATATTACCACCTCATATGTGTGTCAAACAACCTAAGCGTATTCAATAAACCCTGACTTTTAAATACCAATTATGGATCCGGAATCTTCCATTCATTATCGTTCTAAATGATCGGCGGCCTGCATATCAAAATGGTCATATTTTATTGGTCAACAGCAAGCCAGTTTTCGAGTTTTGATTGCAACTACATGCTGAGGAGTATAAACAGTAGTTAATTCCTAAATCGTTGGGCAGCGCAACTTTTGTCCCAAATAAACTAGTTAAAGAGTCAGTTTTTTGGGCAAACCATATGTTTTAAGCAACTCTTTATCAGGTCAAATATTTGCAGGGAAAATGAAATCTGTACAAAACAACTAAAGTTTGAACCTGAAGAAAAATCAATTGCTATCTGACATGGACGGTGATTGGCCACTGCAGACTATGTCTGTCTTTGCCAACGGGTTCTCGGAACTGCCGAAGCAGTAGCTATATGGCTAGCGAAGCCAGTGCCGTGCTGTCAGAAGGAGTTGACATAAACTCTTACACCTTCCTGACCGACACCGACGCTAGATGGCGATCGAATTTCGCCCCTAATCACTTATGTCAGTCGTTCACCCAACACGCTGATCTCGTTTACTTTTGCAGACTGACATAGTCCGCAGTGGGCAGGGAAAAATCTACCATCTTCTTCTTCGACATCAGAAGAAGAAGATCAGTATGCTAGTGGGACGCTTATAATCGAAATGATCTTTGATTAACCACTAACATTATAGACATCCTGATCTGCAAACCTGTGGTTTCGGTCAGTACGGTTAATAAACCCAAACGTTATATAAACATTGGTGTTCTTTTATCGTTTCGCTTTCAGGTTATAAAACATGTCCAAAAACAAAGAATTATGTTGATCTCGCAGATTTTGTTGAAAACAGCCTCAGAGGATTGTTTACGCTGTTATTAGTGAAACAAATGCCCAATTTGCCATCGATCGCCTTTCGAATGGACAGCCGTGCTGCAGTAGAAATAATAGCCTGTGAGAGGACGCGTGTTTTACGCGAAGGAATGTTATTTCAATATCACTGTTTGGCTGAGCTTAGCCAACTCTTTGTCAGTGTTGCTCCAAAGGTGAGAAAACATATTCGAGTCAGAAAGCAACGCACTTTTTTTTGCAACTGACACATTTTGCCACTCATAATTCACAGATTCTGTGACCTAGACGATGTTCCTTTGCCTCCATTATCAAATAAAATGGCGACATTTAATTGCAGGTACCGAAAACAAACTGGAAGGTGAGATGGGTATCTGCACGGCTACAGGGTCTAGAGGTTACGTTAGCAGGTGTACCCGTGAGGCCAACGGTTACTCATTATTATGGAACCGCACGGGAAAAAACACTTCATTTGACGGGTCTCACCTTCCCTTACCTCACCCAAATGGTATATGAGGCTTTAGATGCAACGAGCGACAAGGCGCTTGCAGAGTGGCGTATGAAGACGTTGAGAAGGCTGCCAGCTTTCACGAAAGAAGCTTTTAACAGCCAAATTTCGATAATTTGTACGGTTGATTAATAATTTTGCAGGAACCTCATCTTCCCTTTTTGGTAATTTTGACAGGCATCATTTACACCATCGGTTTTGGAAAATGCAATATTACCTCTTTTGACGAGAGAACCGCGATGTGTTTTTAGTTTTGAATATGAATTCCGCAGAATCCTGTTTTCTGATAAATTTTTTATCGGCAGTGGTTTTGTAATAGTTTTTAAAATATAGTTGCTACCCCCACTCTGGAGACTTCTGTCTTTGTCCTACGACCTGAAATAGGACCTGATGATTGTGGTGCTCTGAGTACCCCTGCTGAGTATACAATTATAACGGTAAAGCTTTTCTGGACTGGCAATATGTATATTTTTATATACTGACAAAACGCTTGCTCGCACAATATTTTTTAAAAACCATGCAACTTTCATAAAGTTGTAAATGTTTGATCATTACTGGAAGAGCAGTGCGGGTGCATTAAGCAAAACGCAGCAATATTAATGAACAGAATTTGGCAAATGTTAAACTTAACCAAAGTGTAAGAATTATTAAGTGTTTGCTAGGAAAAATAATTTTTTTCGATAATCTTTATGTTCCTGTGGCGTACAAACTTATTTTAATGCAAAAGGGTAAATTTGAATATTTCATTCATCTTCGAAGTTTACAGAACCGCATCCTTTACCTAAAAGGATCATTTAGAAGTCAGTTTTTTTGGCAAACTATTGTTTTCAGCAACTCTTCATCAGACCAAACATTTGCAAGGGAAATTAACGCTGTAAATAACAATAACAATTTTGAATGGGTAGAAAAATCAATAACTATCTAACACGGGCGCTAATTGGCCAACGCGGACTATGTCAGTTTGCGCATGTAGGCCATGTCAGCGTGTTGGTTGAGGGATTGTCACTTGTTGGTATGGGCGAAAACCTATCGCCACCTGGTGTCGGTTTAGGCCATGGAAGTGACAGAGCTTGTGTCAGAGTCTTCTGACAACACAGCACTGGATTTGCTAGCCTTCTAGCTACTGCTTCGGCTGTTGCAAGCATCCGTTGACGTAGGCCTTTAGAACAATTAGATGGTGTCCGGTAGACCACCTGAAAGGCTTCGTTAGTATCGACTCGATGGTTTGTATCAACTAGATGTGCGAGAATAGCACTCGAGATCGATCTAGTTTCACCTTTACTTAGCCAGGTAGGTATGTGCTCACGTACCCTCTTTTCGAGATGTCTCGTTGTACGGCCGATGTTTCCCGCTCCACAGGAGCAAGTGAAAGATTAAATGCACATTGATGTGGCCTTCAAAGGGAGTCTGTCTTTACCTCCCAATCGTAGGAGGGGAGAGTTCGTGAAGAGCACCCGTAAGTTCGCCGCTGGGAAAGCGTTTGTGATTGCAGTCCTCAAGCGTCGTCTGACCAGCTCGCTGGTTGCATCGCCTAAGAAAGGCAGTCTTATGAACACGTCTTTCTTTTCTGCAGTGAAGGTGACAAGCTTTTTGGCGCGTTCACCAATATTTCTGCGGATGAACCTTTCCGGGTATCCATTTTCAATTAGTGTATGCTGCAGCTGTTGAAGTTCTGCTTCGACAGTTTCAGGAGAACAGATCTGTCGTATTCTAGCTGCTAATCCTTGGACCAGATTTCGTTTTATATTGAGGGGGACAAAACTGTGGAAGTTAGTGTATTGTCCTGTCCAGATTTTCTTTCGGAAAACCCTGCGTAGGATAGATCCACCCTCTTGCCTTCGCAGAAGGACGTCAAGGAACGCAATTTCATCGTCCACTTCAGTCTCAGCGGAAAACTTGAGCGATGGGTGAGCGCTGTTAAACTTCGCGACCAAGGCGTCAATGTCAGTAATATAGTCAGTCAAACAGAAGATATCATCTACATATCGACCGTAGAATGCAAGGTCATTGATGGTGTCCCCTAGACTCGTTTTCTCGATCTTGACCATAAAGACATTTGCAAGAAACGGTCCAAGTGGTGAGCCCATCGCCACATCATCAATCTGTCTGTTAAATTGACCATTGCAGAGAAATTGGACATTTTGTGTGCATCGCGTAAGGAGATCTTTGAGGGTTTTCAGTGTCTTCAATGATAATTTGATAAAGAATGATTCTGTTCAGCGTTTACATCGAAATCTTTAAAATAAGATATTTAAAAAGAGTATTTACCGAAGAAAAGTCTTCTTGGATATTAGTTCTTATGAAGATAGCTATATGAACCATATTTACAAATGGCTCGAAACTGCAAACCACAGTGTCAACTGTAGAGGACGTCCGCGATTTAAGTCGCATATTGTTAATCCTAGGATTCATAAAGAAAATTATCTAACATGCTACCTCTTTAAAATGTTATTTGATTAGATATTCGGTTGTCCAATTTCTTTACCTTAAGTATGTCCAAGTTAATGTCACAATGAAATTGGAGACCTTTGACAATTTTTTAAAGTTACCTGAATCAAAACGATTCACTTTAACTGGAGATGAAAGAACTGACTTT
The DNA here is from genome assembly GCA_036362985.1 of Ligula intestinalis. Taxonomy (NCBI): domain Eukaryota; kingdom Metazoa; phylum Platyhelminthes; class Cestoda; order Diphyllobothriidea; family Diphyllobothriidae; genus Ligula; species Ligula intestinalis. The sequence continues at coordinate 25,613 of JAYGXS010000257.1, forward strand.
TCTACGCACAAGGAGACTAACTCCACGGTCCGCTTTAAGCTTGCGAATGCAAAAATCAGGCGACCTACATGGGCATTTTTTCAAATGATGATAATTACTCCAACTGTTTCGTTTCTGTGTGACGCATAAGCGAACGTAAAGTTTACAAACAGGTGTTTTCTTACTTATTCAGATCCACTTAAGCCTTCTATACCTTACCTTCGTGGTAACATGTGCAGAAATATTGCCTATGCGCATGTAGAGCTGCATGGTAAAACAAAACGCCCAGGAAAAATGTTTCTTTTTCTGAAGTTTTTGCTAAAAACTTCACAGGTTAGCTTAAAATTATTTTGCAAATGTAATCAAAAAGAAGAGGTTTTTTAAGCATGAATGCGGCGGAATGTGGTAAACGTGGGCATCAGGAAAGGAGAATTTTGAAATTAAACAATAGTGAGCAAAAAGAGATCATGTGAAGACAGTAAATTAGGTACCATACAGAGAAAAGCTTCTTAAAACAAAAGAAAAAATACGTACATTAAAATAACAACGATAGGGCACGTCAGCAGGAAAAGCTGTACGGTAATAAGCTACGGGGCAGAATTTCGAGCGACTGCAAAAGCACATCGATGTCACACGTAAGGTTCATTACGTACCGTAAGGAAATGGAGGGTAGAGTTGTCCGACTAACGCTTCCGGATAAACAACATTCCTCGTAAACCCGTTGGGTGCCCAAACGTACAAATTGGTTTTTCGAGCCAATCCGATATATCGCAACGTAGAGCTGACCGTGGAAAAAGCACGATTCTTCCAGGTGAATTCCAGCCACCCTGAAGGTTTGACCTTGGGTTTTATTGATGGACATGGTGAAGCAAACCTTCACGGGAAATTGAAGTCACCGGAAATTAAACGGAGTATCAGATGACACAATAGGAATGTGGGGGATATAAGCAGTCATAATCGTGGCCTCTATAAGCCACTTCACAATTAGCCTAGCGCCGTTGCGTAGCCACGGTGCATCAATATTTCTTATCAGCATAATTGGCGCGCCACCCTTTAGAACCAGTTTGTGCGATGGAACGCGAGATATTGCCAAGCTGTTCAGGAATTCCACTGGGTAGTTAACACAGTCGGAAGGATGAACCGTCGTATCGAATGATTTTTGCAGTTTTTCCTCACCTGGAGGAAGAGGGCTAATTCTGTGGTCAATGACATTGACAAATTTGTAAGTCGGACCTAGAAGTTTTCGTTGACATAGCCATTCTGCGTCGGAAAAGTTAGTTTGAAGATCAGGAAAAACTTTGTCTCTAAGATCTTCGCCACTACTCAACAAATTTGCTACCAAACTAATATGGATGTTTCCGGTTGCATCGCTTTCAATTTTCCCTTCACCACTCTTCAAGATGTAAGTGGAGAATCCGTTGGTTTCCTGGGCATTGTGGAGGGTAACTCTCATGTTGGTCGTTAGTTTTAACGTCTTCACCGTTGACCAAAACAATGGATTTTTAGGCCGAATTTTACCTAGTCCCCCCTGGTACCCCTTTAAATCACGGGTAGTGTCTGGCGAAAATCAGCAGATAAAACCTTTGTGCTGCCACAAAATGGAATGTTTGTTTCTGTTACATCACGCAGCGTTCTATCTACCGCTTCCAGTGCAATTCTGTTGGCCATGGTACACTCGTCCCAAATTATAGCTGAGCACCGTCTCAACAATTCCGATGATGCACTACCTCCGCTTATGTGGCATGTTGCGTTGCCATCATCAGGTAACCTCAGAGAAAGCTTGAACGTACTGTGAGCAATTCGGCTGCCGGGAAGTTACGTCGCTGCTATACCAGCCAATGCAATAGCCAAACAACACTTGCTTTCTTTGCGCAGCTCAGCCAAAAGCAGCTTAATGACGAAAGTTTTGCCACTTCCACCGGGCTCTTCCAAAAAGAAAACGTGGTCGCCATTACTGCGGTTATGGACACTGTCAAGGATAATGTTGTATGCGTACAGTTGATCGACCAGTAGCCTTCGTTTTTGAAGAGCTACGTATGCTTCCAGCTCGTTAAGATCGTAGCAAATTTCACGCTGAATTTCAGTTGGAAGCTCATTTCCAACGCTCCTGTCAAAAGGGGGAAATCCATGCCCGAACATTTCTGACGGCATTACTGTTGTTCATAATGGTATTTTGTACGTGTTAGATCGAAAGCGAAGGGATTTATGTGGTAGGCCATTCAATGTAAACTAATAGCTAGTCGCAAGTCATTCTGATTGGGCCACCCGGACTATGCACCCACTGGGGGGAACGTGTGGCATGCAGCCGCATCGTTGTGTTGGGGGGCTAGGGCAGTGTTTCAAGCGTCCGCGACAACCTACGCGTAAGTAAGGAGGGGGGGGGGGTCCAAGTGATAGTAGGTCAAGGGGTTTACGGTCAGTGAATTTAAAACAGCTGTGCAAACACCGTTATAGCCATTGCTGTATTGGGGGCGGGAGGGGGGTGGACGTTTCAAGCGGCCGGGACGACCTGGACGCAAATGTGTGGGATCAAGTGGAAGTGCGTCAAGCGAAACAGCTGCCTGTCACCAATGTTAGCGGGGAGACACCCATGTAGACGGCGTTCCCTAGTCCTCGAGATCTTTGCGGCCTCGGCCTTTTAGCTCCTCTACCCCACCCCCGCCCACCCCCACAGGCGTATTCACATCCGCCTGTCACTTGCAGTTGCAGCAGGGTAAATGCTGGCTGCCCGTCGTTGTCGTCGCAGCCAACAACGGGGCGACAGCGACATGATCGCTGAACGGACAGGCCCGCTTGGGCAGAGGGAGCACGCGTGAACAGCGATTCGCGCGCGACGCCTGCCACCAATGAGGAGATGATCGATAAACGAACCGGCCTGCTTGCGCAGAGGAAGTACTTGTGAACAGTGATTCGCGTGCTGCGCCTACGACTAATGATACGACAGTTCACCGTCGATTTCGACGATGGGCACCACGCGCTCCAACAAGCCGCAGCAAACGACTGATGGTAACGGACACAAACACAGACAGAGTTTGACTTTTATTAAGGATACAGATTGGCTTTCGAAAACGATGTCGCATATTCACAGAGTTCCGCTTGGCGAAAATTCAACAAATTCATACTAATTTGACTTGCAGTAAGTATGCGGATGTTTGTTTCTACTTGGCGTAATTTTAACTGATGAACCGAGATAGTTGCACACGATCCTTTGTGGAAATGTATTATTAATTAAAGATGCAGACTTTCATATCAGAGCATTATCAGCTAACTAATCCAATTTATAATCTGTGGCTCGTTGTGTGACCGATTGAAGTGATTTCTTGTCAAACCCAATGGGGTTTAGATACTGCACTATAGAGAGCCGATAGATCACCTGGGCCCCATACGAATAAAGTGTTACTAGCGTCGAGTTCTTAGATTTGCAAATTTGTTTGCCGTATTTAAGTGTGATCTGCATCATGAAGCCTGTTATCTCACTACAACATGGACCTCGGTGTACCGCGTATCAGAGGTGTCTTCGTTAAGTAAGTTAACTTTAATTTGGGGGGGGGGGTTATTACTATTATCAGATGCGTGCAATCTGCTGCATTTGCAATTTACGAACGTCGACAATGCTCCGAAGGAGGACCACACGAAAAAGAAGACATCGTTCAGGTTGTTAGCAAGGAAATAATTGTAAGCTTATGAATGTTATGACACATCCCGGAATTATCTCGACAATTTGCAGATCCCTATTTAAAAAGAGTGTCAAGTTATCGGCACTTATGTTGAAAAGAGAGCACAGTATGTCTGCAGCTATCTATCTGCAGGAGACTTGGCTTAATAGTAGTATTGAGTCGATAATCATAACTCCGCCGAAATATTCTTGTTTTCGATCGCACAGAAAATTCTTATGCAGTAGCAGAGGAAGTAGAGTGGCTGTCTTTGTAAACCAGAAATGGTGCTCAATATATAAGCCCCAATTTCTGTTGTTCGGATGACTTAATACACGTAAGCCTCCAATATTAAGTAATTAGAAAGGTATTATTTATGTCAGCATTTACATTCCCCAACCCTCTACATGCCAAGGTGCTTTAGTCCGGTTTTTTGAGTTTCTTTCCCTTAAACTTGCAGTACTGTCTTGCGAGCAGGTTATTAGTTTACGTGGTGACTTCAACCGTGTAAATCTTCATCCCCTTACATTGTTCGGTTTTGACGACTTACTTTCCTTGAACACTCGTGCTGAAGCCCCTATGGATCACACAGGGAGCAACCATCCCAAGCTTTTGTTCTCAAAAATAGAGCTCCGTTGTCAGGCTTAGATCGTTCTTTTATTATTGGGCCTGCCAACCGCCTATTTTATATCTAATAAAGGGCTGTTAGCGAAACCCGAGAAGAAACTAAAGGTTCGGGACACGTCCACACATAATAGGTCGTTGCTCCAGACCGACATATCTGACAACCTTACTGCCCTTCTTGAGCACTTGAATGTCCAGTCATGCTCCAGTCATCTTATCACTTGTTTAAACGACATTTTTACGGTCTGCTGTCCTCTTGACACTCTTGAGGTTAGATCTGACAAAAACTCTTCTTCCCACCTAAAACCTTTGACACGCCAAAAGGAATTGTTCTACAAACTGGGTCTCCGAGATTGATTAAAGGAAATGAACGTCCTAATAAAGCATGAGATTCCCAGGCTGAAGAATTTTTTTGTTAGTCAGCGTTTACATCTTCTACATCTACATCTCCTCCCTCCTTGGACGAAATTCGAAAGGGTCTTGAGCGGCTCACTGGTCAACGCAATACACTAGCACACTAGATGCAGACATACATTTAGATCGTTGAAATGCAAACTTTATCCACACTCCCACTGACCCCATCTTCCGACAAACGCCATTTCCTTATTACCAAGCGTCTTTGTTCCTGCATCTGTGGAAACAGTGATGAAACATCATAAAAAGTTTTGAGGTTCAACAGCTGCAGGGGCAGATGTGATCCCACCGTTTCTCCTGAAATCCGGCTCATTTTAGTTAGCCCCTGCGTTCATAAACCTCACCAAATTGTCCTTCATGGAGTCTAAGAATCCTGATAAGTGGCGATCAGTGAGAATCACTCCCATTCCGACAAAAACCCTCCTCTTCGGGTCAAAAATCCTTTCGTCCAATTGCCTGCTTCCTTTCACTATTGAAACTTGCAGAGTGAGTTGCCTTTGACATAATCACGATGAATCTTTCCGATTTCTCCGACCCCTTCCTGTTTGCTTTTAAGGCTAGGCGTATTACACTAGACTCTGTTGCTCTGGTAGTCTATACTACTCTAATGGATTAAGATATAGGCTGCCGTGCATAGGGATGTGCTTTTCTCGACTACTTCTCGGCCTTAACTACGATCCCGCACTCAATTTGTTCAGTGCGGAAAGCGAAAATGCATGTTCCTTCCCAACAACTGAGGAGTTCTTCAAGGGGTTATATTATCCCCTCATCTCTTCTCCCTCCACACTGACGATCTACGATTGCCAAACGAAGGCTTGTTTGTTATATATGCTGATGATATGGTTGTTGGCCATCCTCTCAAAAGTCAGACACATCTCCAAATACAGAAGGATGGCCTATACCATGTCTCAACATGATCGTCAGCAAATGGCCTTCTACTTAACGAACGAAAGTCAGTCCAGGGTATGTTTCGACTGCGACCCATTCTGCCCAACGAAGAATCCTCTATCCGGTACCTCGGTGTAACTCTATCATCTAATCTTACATTTGCTCTTCAGTTAGCAGGCCTCTTTATCAAAATCCGTAAACTGTTATATTATTTATATTGGAAAGAATCTTGCAGTGGCCTGTGAATAGAAAAATACTTGTTTCCAACTAGCAAAATATAGTTTATCAAGAGCAACACACTTGATTTACGTACAAGGCAGTATAATCACAAAACCGTACCACAGTTATTCTGTCCTGAATCGCCACCTGTGTCTAGATCCATCTGCTCGCATATTTACGTTGTAACTAGCAAAGCAGAATATCGTCCAGAAATTAGTTCACACGAAGGAGCAGGATGGAAATCGAGAAATGCTGATTCGCTCCATTATGCTATGTTGCATTTGGTTTGATACCCGTATTGGAGTAAATTATTGCACCGTTAGAAATTAAGCGAGCTCGGTTGTTAGGCATGTGCTTATGAATCCAGAAATTCGTTTACAAGTTTAAACATTTCCCTAACAGTCCGCCAAAATTATGCTTCGTAAATTCTAAAAAATCGTCTTAAGTCAAGAGATTCGACTTCTATAGGATTCTTATATCGGTAAAGCGAAGCCCTAGGATTTATATTTCGTATGTAAGGCAAAAACGCCATGCCTCAACCTTTTGTGCTGAAACTACCATCATTGTGCGCAACTGTGCAAACCAGAAGCCAAATGCAAAATTCGGCGCCAGATGGATTCGAACTCAAAACCGCTCCGACACAAGGCCGCTTCGCTACTCACTACATAACTTAGGCATTGCATGATACAAGATCTAAAAGCCTTGCCAATTGGACGTGATCGATGCAAGTTGGAGACTATTGCGATGATTTGTTCTAGCCTCAATGTTTAATAAACTCGTCAACGTAATGAAACATATTGTGGTTCAAATTTCTCGTTCTCCTTGTGAAATACAATTTTCGCAATTTCGGGATAAAGGATCCCCTTAACACTCTGGCGGACACTTGTTCTTAGCTATCGGACTCGTTTTCACAACATTTTGAGCCTCCGATGCCACGGCAGGCATTTGTCAAAACGAGCAACATCTCCGTGACCACCTTCTGTCAACAAATCTCAGAGATTCCAACTATCTACAAACGGCTGAGTCGTTCTATTATCCTTTTCATACAGTAAGTCGCTTTAAACATAATTCACAGAGCTTTAATTTCGTTTAACTTCACTTCAATCTTCGATGGGAAACTAAATAATTTAATTTAATAATTTAATTCTCGATATAAGCCAGACTCGAAATTTCGACGGCAGAAACCGCATGGTTGGCGCCACGAAATTGCCCCCTGCTACAAGGCCTAGATAACCTCCGATCTCAATAGACCTGAAGTACGAAGACCGAGATGGCATATCAGACAGGGAACTTTCAAAAGTATTTTCCATCATGCAGAAGTATATGATATGCCTTAACACGGAATTAGAGGATCTGAAGTCATTTTTGCATACTTTACCCTATTGATCGATGTCGGAGACGAATGAAAGCCGAGAAAAGGCCAAGAAAAAATTAAACACAGAGGGTTTCTATACTGCATAAGCAAACTCCAGCAGAACCAGTATTGGAACTCGACCTAGTCGAAGAGTTGGAAATCCACGAAAATGTGGAGGACCCGGGAATAAAACCCTGTACGTCGGCCAACAGGCAGACGGAGTCGCTACGATACCAGAAGACCACGATTAAAGGTCTGAACATTTTGCTTACTCAAGGGGTGTCGTGCTTAGCACAGTCCCAAAAACCAAGCAGGCGGTGTCTAAGATACCAGTAAGAACTAGTCTGGTTGCGTCTCACAAAAAGCCCAAGACGTAACCGACTACCACACAAAAAGGTGGTCTTGGCACGAAAGAGGATCGGTTGGGTCCTCCTAATAACCAAAAGACGGAGCTTATGAATCTCACAGCCCAAGTCGAGGATACCCACACTTCCGTAAGCTTCAATTATAAACCTCATAGCCCGTTATTAAATCACAGCCAGTGCATTGTCAGACAAGGCATGCCTGAATCTTATTCGGATACCCCAAATAATAGAATTGACCATGATATGGATTTATTCCGCGGATGCGTTAAACTTCTCCTACATGAAAATGAAAAAATGGTGGTCCCCGTCTTAAAGCATTTTGGATAGGCCTGAAGAAGTGTCCATATGTGGCCACGGGTGAACCCAGACCGATAAAATTTAAACTCGAGCACGAAGAACAAGTGAAGCTCCTGGTAAACAGGAAATCGCAACTACGAAACAGGTATCGAAGGGTTTTTGTTTTTCAGCAGGAGTACACACCGGCCGAGAGGGAGAAGTGGAGGGAACTGAAAACTGATCTCCACAGGAGATCCAATGCGGGTGGGAGGAACCTGCGAATCATGAACGGGGAAATCATCACCACCCAGAGGTCATTCCTCTGGAGATGGCCAATAAGGCTGAGTTTTACAGATTAAAAGTAGACCAAACTCATGCAATAAAGTAGGTAATCCGCAAACATCTTCCGGCTACCTCGACCTGCAAATTGCCCATAACTCTATGCTAACGAAGCTGCGCTTTGTTTATACGAACGCACAGAGTTTGCTCTAGAAGATTGACGAGCTCAAAGTTTGTATAGCTGACCTACAGCCGGATGCCATATAAATTACAGAGGCCTGGCTACAGACTGATGTAATATAAGCCGAAATTGTACCCCGAGAGTACCAAGTTTTTCGTCGGGACCGGATACATAGGAGGGGAGGAGGAATAACAGTGTTTGTCAAGAAGAGCATCATTGCGTCAGAACGCAAAATTAGTTAATCTTGAAAAGCTATGACTTAAACTGAAAACGCATGGTGCACCCACTTTACATGTAATGACCGTCTATAGACCGCCAAATCAATCTCCAGAGGGTGACGAGACCTTGCTTCGATTAATGCGTGAACTGGCGCAAAATGGAAACGCGCTGATCAATCGAGATTTTAACGACCCATGGATTAACTGGGATGAGCTATCAGTTAGGGGTTCTCATTAAATATTTAGCTCCATACTCCTAAAGCTGATGGGAGACCTCTCTCGTGCAGAGTGTTGGATTCCCAACGAGAATAATAGAAGCACAAACAGCGAAGTGTTTGGACCTCGTGTTATCGAAAGACCCGATTGATACAAGCGAAATTACGTCAATCGCGCCTCTTTGAAAGTGTGATCATGTCATGATCCTGGGGGAATATGCTTCAGACACCAATCCACCGAAAAATACGGAGGTTCGGTTAAACTACTGGCGCGGAAATTACACCGCAATGAGAAATGAACTAGCACCAATAAATTGGTATGACCTTCTTACCGGTAGTTTGATGACATTACGCATTCGCCACTTCAACCAACCTCCGTGGGAATCCCCTTAAACTGCGGAGAAGCTTATCCCATCTAGAGGTCTGCAAGCAGTCGTTTTCACAACGAGTCATCGGTGCCTGGAACGGACTGCCCGAGGAGGTCGTATTGGTAAACTCCACAGATGCATTCAAACGGAAACTGGGTGGACATTTACTTAACAGTTACCGTTCATTTGCCCAAGGAAGAAGGAACAATCTAAATTTTAATTTTCGGGTATGCTTAACTTAGAAGCGTAACAGACAGAATAATAATTATTGTTGCAATATGTTGGTAAAAATGTGGTGACCCAATTTTGCGCTCATAAGCATAGAACAGAGCCTGGAAGTATTTCGCCATGGCGGAAAATACGGTTATAAGAAGTAGAAAGTGAGGTCTCTCATTTTGAGCCAAATTGTATCATTTATGTTTAAGTCAATAAAAACACAGGTGAACGACCTTTGTCTTCAAAATGACATTCTATTTGCAAAGGTATGCATGCACCGCTGTATATCGAAATAATGTGGTTTTAAAATAGGTAATGTTGCTGCATAAATTTTAGAAATAACATGGCAGTGTGTTTTGCTGTTTGAGGGAATTTTAAATGTGGCCCACATGGCCATTTTAAAGAGGGAAATGTGAGCAAAACTGAATTATTTTAACGTTGCAAAAATGCCCATCACAAAACTCCTTGGAGCACTTGGCGAGCTTATGGTATGAACTGGGTCTTTACGAGGGCCGTACTAACAGGCATCAAGTGACACGGTTCTTGAAGGTGGACGGCTTGCGATGATTTGTTTCACGACTCTCCTGACAGCGCCGTAAGCAAGGCCTTCTATAAAAGTGATAAAATGGCTCTATGAGGAGGCAAGGATGAATTAAGCAGAACTATCAGATAGTTATGTAGGTCGCAATTACAAGGGTTACATTTCAATTAATAAAGCACGCCCCTAGTTGCCCGTGTACGACTCTGTATGCCAGTGCCGCATCTAGCGAGGGAGATATTCATCCGTGGGCTCGTATTTAACATACTCGTCAGCATGTCCTACAATAATGTGGAATCGTACAACTGCAACTTTCGGTGGTAAATATCTGCCTGTGAAACTTCCGTTTCTTAATTTATTTCCTTTTGGTTACAGATAAGTGTATTTTTCTAGTGGAGTCTTTTAGTACAAAGTGTTTGATGATACCCTGCAAAGAAAACGTAAACGAGACATTTTTTCTCCGAAGTAAATGTTCACAGCATGCCTATTTGATGGAACGACATCGCTAACAGCAAAAGCACCATACAATTACCCGCGTCACTACCGTCCATAAGGGATTTATCGGCATAATCTGTGACAGGACAGTTCGACCGTCGTTATTGACGATGTCTACCACGAGCTTCAGCGAGCTTAAGGCATTGCGGTGAAAGTAGACCCCACTCCTTCTCCCTTTTACGCACCTGTATCCAGTGTCATGACAACAGTCGAGAAGATCAGACATGAGGGAGGGTGCAGGTGGCTAGCGCGACCAACAGTCCAAAAGGGCCCCATTAGAAAAAAAAGCCATTGCAGCCTGATCATCAGTCCGTCATTTGGCTACTTAACACAACAAGACACACTGGACTGACTGCCCGGTCCCAGTTATCGCGTCATTTAGCCACTCTCCAAGCCACGTACCGTGGTAGCCGCAAATGCAAGGATGACGATCATTGGAACGTTTCACCATCCGTCGAATGTTCATAATAATATATATTAGCAGAAAAAAAGTAGCAAAAACCGGTAATACATGCACAGGAGTTTGCATTGTTTAAAGGATACAGTCATGACTACAAACATACGGTGACAATTAACGTTAATT